>JABUQX010124179.1:32500-34819 GCA_015478945.1 Trachelipus rathkii | reverse complement strand
ATACTCATATATATTACTATAATATATATATATATATATATATAATAGCTATGCCTATATATGATATTCATAAATATATATCTTATATTAGTTGTATACGCCGACGCTTACTTACTACTATTATATACCTACTATTAGATATTGACTTACCTAAACGTATAGTAGTATATATATTCATTATATATATTATATAGGATTATATATATATATAATATATATATATATTTCATTATAACTATATCAATATATAATATACTATACTTACTATAAATTATTATATATAAACTCATGATTAAGAAATTTCTCATCATCAATAATTGTTTTGTCTAAATTCATTAAATTATTACAATTTCCAAAATTTCATCTCCTCCTTTATTATAATAACATTCGTTAATTTGATAAACTTATAAATAATCTCATGTTCTCAAATTCACTTCATTTCCCTCAATTCAAAACTAGTGTGGCTCGACTAAAATTCAAATTTAAATTCGCTCTTAAACTTATGCATTTTGTTGACTCCAATTACTATGCTGACAGCTGTCACTTTCAAAGGTCTTCCTAAATTGTAGCAATAACTACTATACTCTAAACACACACACACACATACACACACACACACACATTTATATTATATAATATATACTATATAATATATATATATATATATATATAATATATTATATAATATATATATTATATTATTATATATTTATATATGTGTGTGTGTGTAGTGTGTGTGTGTGTTGAGATGTAGTTTTAAACAGTTTGAGGAATATATATATATTATATAAATATATAAACAATATTAAATATATATATATATATATAATATATATTATATATATATAATTATATACTATAATATACTATATATATTATTATATATTATAAACAACGACTGTTAATCCTACAAAAATTGGCTAAGTATCCTCCAATTCTCTCCAATATATATATATATATATATATTAATATATATACTATATAATATATATATATATATATATATATATACTACGTATTATATATAGTATAATATAACGAGTATAGATACTAATATATATATATTACTTATACTAATACTACTAATATCACCAGTGGCGTATCCACGCGCAAATCTTTTTTCGGGGGGGCCAGACAAAATCGTTTCTTATATCTATATTATCCACGCCTCATATTATATACGTTACTATTGATATACTATACTATAGATATATACTAACTATATGTATATTATACTCTACTACTATTACTATTATACTATATAATTATATATATATATATTATATTATATAATATATATAATAATACTTATATATATATATAGTTATATAATATATATATAATATATATATTATAATATATATATATAGTATATAGTATAAATATATTATAAAGACGGCTATATATATAATATATATAATATATATATATTATATATATATATTATTATTATATACTATATATATATACCTATATATATATATATATATATATTATTAATATATATATATATATTTATATAATATATTATATATATTATATACATATATATACATATATATTATATATATATACTATATAGTAATATATATACTATATTATATATATATATATATATATATATATTATATATATATATTATATATATATATATAATATATATATATATATATATATATATAATATCTATTAATACCTTATATATATATATATAAATGGGATGGACCCAAGTATTAAATTTCTAAGAAAAATGGGAATAATTTATATGAAATTACTAAAATCACCATACCTAAATTGTTAAATTAATCGCCGGACATGAGAGTGAGCAAAGTCCAAGATAACATCTTCAGTTTTTATTTCATATTTCAATGTATGTAGAGGAAGGCAAATCCAGTAAGTCTTTTATCTTCATCTCCAATAATATTTCTCAAGTAGGTTTTCATGATGTCTTAGTGCTTCAAAAGCTTCTTCTATTGTTAGCAGTAGACATGGGCTATAATTGCGCAGTATTTGCAACACGATGCAAAATATTTGGAAATGTACTCGAAAAGAAATACTAATCCGTCCTTCTGTTTTTTGTACTGACCTGTGCTGTGATGCCATTTTAACTTCCATAAATCCCATTCTGCTTTACTAAATCATTGTGCTTTCGAGACTCTTCTTGTTAAATGTTACACAATATTTTATTTTCTCATATGTACATTACACCTGCTTGGTATGACAAATTGCAAGGAGGATATAATTTCTTTATCATTTAAAACCCTCTCTCCTAATGCTGATATTAATCATCCAAAAATGGTAAAAATGAATGTGCGATAT
>JABUQX010124179.1:0-17500 GCA_015478945.1 Trachelipus rathkii | reverse complement strand
ATAATCGGCTCTTGTTTATGGAGCAACCTCTTCCTCTTTTCTTATTAATTGTGTGTCCTCAGGTTCTGTTCATTGTTCCAACTTTATTTATTTTTTTCAACTGATCTATTAGCGCACTTCTAACTTTTGTTCATTCTTATAGTGATGACCAACTTCGATTTCACTCATTTCAAATCTACCTCTCTTTTCATCTAGAGTTGTCTCTCTCTCGTCTACAACTTTCTGATTCAATTCTTGCCGATTTGGTCAGGATTTCTCAGTGGGGTAACCGCAATCTTGTGAAATTTCAACTCTTTAAAAACTCAACTTCTTCGCATCTCCCTCTCAAAAACACTCCCCAAATTCTTCTATCCCCTTAGATGGCTCTAAGTCTTGCCTGCGTGCAACAAACATTTTTGGACTAAATTATAAGTAACAAATTGTCTTAGACCCCATCACATCAGTTGCTAGGTAGCCTCAAAGAAGGCTGAAATTCTGTCAGATTTTCGTAAATATTTTACTTCTGGTCGTTTCTCAGTATATATAAATAAGGTTTTTATCCGAACCGGAAAAGAGTGCTGTTCTTACATATGGGGTGTTCCGGTGCTGCCCTTCGTTTGGATAGAGTTGAGGCTAAGGCTAAGAAACTTAAAACTGTCCCTTACTCTGATTCCCATTGACCCTCTTTCTCTGTGACTTGACATTGTTGCTTTCTTTCTTTTCTATAGGTATTATAACGGCAGGGTGGCTCAAGAGTTGACCTTTCTCATTCCTTCCAGCACTGCGTCGCCCTCATTAACACAAGAAGTGCATGCTCTCACAATGAAATTATATGAATATTGGAGGACTCCAGGATGTTCGTTGTGTTGCCTTCTTCTTTCCAGCCACATCTGTTTTTATGAACTCCCTGTCGTCATCTGGTTTTCATGCTGTATTTCGATCTCCTCTCTTTAAGGCCCCCGTTTTGCGTCCACCCTAGGGAATTGCGTTAGGCATGTGTTTGGGTGGGTTTGATGTTTAACTTTTCCTTTTTTTTCCCCACCTCTTGAAAAGATATTTGGCCGTGATGGTAGCACCCATATAATATTATATATATATATATATATATATATATATATATATTATATATATATATATATAATATATTATTATTATTATATAATAATATATATATATATATTATATATATATATATGTATTATTTATATATATATATATATATATATATAATATATATATATATATACTATATATATATATATATAATATATATATATATATATATATATATATATATATATATATATATATATAATATATTATATTATATTAATATTATATAAGGATTCAATTTTTCTTTAAAGACTTAAAACTTTTCTTATGAGCTGATATGAATGTGAAAATTTTAGTTGAATAGGTGGACGAAAAGATAGAAGCCTTAAAATCATAAAGTTGAGAAAGAATTGAAAAAGTAGAGAGAAGTTAGTGAAAAATCTCAGAGATAATAAATAGTAGACGAAAAAAAAAAAGAAGAAATATTCTCATCAAATGATGAAATTTGTGAATTACCAGGAAAGGAATGTCCAAATTAATTAATTAAAAAAAATAAAAAAATATATATATAAAAAAAATATAAGAGGCAAAATGAGTAAGAGAAAAATTAGAGATAAAGAAGAAAATACATCATGTAAAAAAATCAATAAGAAATAAAAAAAAATGAAAATACTTAAAGTTAATCATGAGTAAAAATTATGACCTAACTTGAAGGTGAAAGGATGACATGGGAGGTAACAAGATATATATATATATATTATTATATATTATATATATATAATATTATAATATATATTATATATATTATATATATATAATTTATATTTATATATTATATTATATATATATATATATTATATATATAATATAGTGATATATATATATATTATTATTATATTTATATATGAATATATATATATATATATATATATATATATATATATATATATATTATACGTTATATCTATATGTTATATTACTATACATAAATATATAAATAATTTATAATAATATATATAATAATATATAATATAATATATATATATATTTTAAACCCATTAAAACATATATATTTCATTATTAAAAAAAAAAAAGAGAGAGAGATAGATAGATGGAAAGCGGAGGGAGAGAGGTTAAGAGAGAGAGAGGAGAGAACATAACGATATTAAAGGCAAGTAATGAACAAAAGATATAAAAACAAAAACGGCGAAAATATTAAAAACGAAATTTTGAAAAAAAATAAACACACACACACACACACACATTTATGCACATACACTCGTTAATTAGAATTATTTTTTACAGTTTAAATTGTTTTCATTAATTATATGAGGTAAAAAATTATTTTATTCCATCTGTTTCAAGATGATAAAAATGTTATATAAAAATGTAGGATAAATTATTATTATATTATTATTATTATTTTTATTATTATTATCATTTATTAATTATTATTATTATATTATTGTATGTTTGTTATCGTTATTGTTATTATTATTATTATTATTATTATTATTATTATTATTATTATTATTATTATTATTATTATTATTATTATTATTATTATTATTATTATTATTTATTAATTAATTAATTAATTAATTAATTAATTAATTATTTAATTAATTAGTTAATTATATAAATTGCATTCAATATTATTTGTTATTATTCTAAAAAGTCCACTGGTTAAAATGTTACTCTAAAAAAAGTAGAAATAAATTATAAAATATTATTATTATTATTTATTTTATTATTATTATTATTATTAGTTTATTATTATTATTAATATTATTATTATTATTATTATTATTATTATTATTATTATAAAAAAAGTCCATGGAGTAAAGAACTACAATTTAAATACAGAAAATCCATAATCGACAAGCACTAAAAAATATATTATTTTTAATGATTAGTATTTAATTACTACCATTGTTTGTCTTAAATATCTGTTTTATTATAACTATTATTATATTTATTATTTTATTATTATTTTATTGAGTTATTGTTATTATTATTTTATTGTATTGTTATGTTATTATTTTTATTATTATTACTATATTATTATATTATTATTATTATATTTATTATTATTATTATTATTTTAACGGCATTTCTTTTATTTTTATTTATATCCATTAAAATTATTGATTAAAATTTATAACAGTATTTCTTTCTTTCTTTGATAGATATTTGTCGCATTGAGCAGTATCTTAGCTATAGTTTTTTGCGCTACTCTAAATTTTGATGATTTTATAAAAAATAATAATTGTGATTTTGCGGTGGATCATTAGTGCGCTTTTAGTGCGCATGACGGACTAATATTTTTTGAATATAAAATTTGTGTCGCTTTGCTGTCATTGTCTCGGACTTATATTATTTCCAACTCTTTGTGCTTTTTTGCGTTTTGCGCTCTAAAGTGTTTAAAATTTGCGCTGCCTATCATCCTATTATTATTCTGTATTTAATTTTTTTATATAATTTATAATTTTTTTTTTATTTTTTTTATATTTTTGTTGCTTATAAATGTTTCATTTCACATGTATAGCCTAAAAAATATCTTTTCTTATAAGGTTATATATTTTTACGAGTTAATAGAAAATATAATATCAAATAGTGATAACTTTGTTAATTAAGTGGATAATTTTTTTTATGTCAATAATGCAATCATATTTGCTATTAAGATTTAGGTTGTGATTGTGAAGCCATACTGATGTTGAAAAAATATAGATTGATATAAATAGTAATAAACATGCTCCTTTAAAGTGTTCGATTAATAATTGGAGTGTACAATTATATATATAAAGTAGGCTGGAACCCATTTAGAATAATTGAGGATGTTATTGGTATAACTTGAACTTAATGACCCTGCATGATGACAATCCTTGAGAATATAAATAACTGTCATTGATCAATTTATTTGCTATAATCGAGCCGAAAAGCGTCTGCTTAGAAACAATTATGATAGAGTAAAAAATAGCTGTATTCTTTGTATGAGTCACACGATTTGAATAGCATTCAGAGATTCTTCGTGATTATTATCTCAGATATGTAACATACTGATTTAATTTTGGTAGCGTCAGTAAAGAGAATTTAGATGTATTTTGATGTGGCAAGGTAGGAAAAGAATTGAAATCAATCTAAACTTGTAAGAAAAATTATAATGTGTATATAATTGCAGGACACGTAAACAGTACAAAAACAGGAAAAGTAATTGGTGTGTTAGAAATTTCTATTTTCATCTATTCTCACAGTGATGTCGCATTTACAGTAAGGTAATTATTATCCTGCCATAATAATCCATTGAGGCTTATTATTGATTAGCGTTTAGTTGAGGTGAGTAGATGGATGAGTATCTGTTTCATGAAGGCTCTTGAAACCCTGGAGCGAAATGGAAGTTTAATTGTCTTTACCATGATAAAATGTTGCTTAATAAATAAGAAGATTACTATTTTTAACAATTAATTTAATATATATAATATATTTATATATACTGTTATACTGTAGAGATATTAATAGATATACATGTATACTATGTATGATATATGTTTGTGCAGAAATGCATTTTAATGAAATAAATCGATTTGTTAATAATATATATATACATGGGCGCCGGCAAGATGAAATATAGTTGGGGGCCAATTTTTTTTTAATTCGAATTTCACAAGGAAGCATAATATATATATATATATATATATATATATATATATATATATATTATATATATATATATATATATATATATATATATATATATATATATAATATATATATATATATATATTATATATATATATAATATATATATATATATAAATATATATAATATAAATATAATATAGAATATATATATATATATAATATAGATTAGAATAATTTTTATACTGTGCATTGAGCAAAAATCATAATCGATCTCAGGAAATGGTGACCTTAGCCAATTTTAACTCTTCTTAAGTGGCTGAATAATTTCCAATTGTGCCAAAGTCGTTGTGGAAGGTTTAGAAGAATTTTAATTTCTTTGTAAAACAACAGGAAAAAAGCGCAATGTTTTAGGATTCAGTTGCAATATAGGCACACAATTTTCGTAATTATCTACCCTTGGTCCTCATCGTGATTTCTTCCATAAGTGAACCATGATTCTGCCTCACCTATTCCAGTTCATCAATATGTATATAGTTTGAAGTGCATTCAATTTTTCTTTTATTCAGATATGAGTTAAATTTTAATTTCTAGAGGGTGCAAAATACAGATAAATGTTGGTATTCTGTTGTCGTCCGAAAATCTGATATGCAGAGACTAAATCAGTGAATCTAGGTATGGTATAAATAGAGAAACTCTGAAATAATCCTCCACAGAACTACATGAAAAGTTAGGTCTTTGCATTTGTTTGGACACTATACGTGGCATTGAGAATTCTATAAAATAAAAAATTTCTGTAAGTTCCTTAACACTGGTAAAAAGTTCCTTGAAAACAGATGCGACATGTTTTTCGTCTCTATTATTTTTTACTATTTCTAACACATTTTCAACGTGACTGTGAACCTCTTCCAGATTGATAGTTTTAGTTTGAAGAATGTTCGTGGCAGGCTCAAAGTAAGAGGAATACTTGGCCATGATAACTAAGCAAATAATGAATTTATAGGAGTTCCTTTTGCTGACGAAAGTTGAAATGCTGCTGTTCCTGTGGCCTTAGTTACTTCTGAATCTGATGCCAGTTTCCAAAACCGATTTAATGCGAATGAAATTTTCAAAAAAAATTCTGATGGACTTGTATTTTGAGGACCATCTTGTTTCGCATAGCATTGGTATAATCATTATCAGTTTCCTACGTAATGGACTTTCACGAAAAAATCTTATAACTTCTTTCCCTGTGCCCATAGTATTTCGAAATTCGGGAACAAGATTCAAGTCATTAACAACTAAATTTAAGCGATGAGAAGCACAGTAGAAAAATTTTGGCCTTGGGATATTGATTTATTATTTTCATACTCCATTTTCTTTTCCATCCATGGTTGAGCATCCATCAAATCCAAGTCCAACGACTTTATTCATATTTAAATTGTAAGCTTCTCTGGTAGTCAATAAAATGACTTCTGCTATATCTTCAACTTTTAATTTTTTCAACGGAGTAAAACCTAAAAATTCTTCTCTAACTTTCAACTCCTTATCAACGAAACGTACGCCAATTGACAGCTGCTCCACCCCAGAAATGTCTGCTGTTTCATCCGTCAAAAGTGAAAAGTATTCACTATCGTTCACTTCCTCCACAAAGTTTTTACGAATTAGGTTCCGCATATGGATATGAGCTCATTCTGAACCATATGTGATGTGTATTTTTGATTACCTCCACTTGATTGTAAATGCTCAGTAAGCACAGCATCACCAGCTTCAACTCTGAATTTTAACAAATCCGAAAAATTACCGGTATCTGCAGTACTGCCTCGAACAGCTAGATCATGAGTTCCACAGAAGATCAAAGTTGAAATTATTGGCAACAACTATTTTTTCCGATTATTAAATGTTCAGCATTATTTAATTGTTCAAAAACATTAACACGTTTATTTAAAATTATTTGCTCAAAATATTTCCCTGCTACAGCAGCATCTATTCCACTGAGAATTAACATGGTTCCTTGCATTTGAGTGAAGTCTTTATATTTTAAGATTGGTCTGACAATAAATGAACCCAAAAACCCTCTTTTGACGCAAGGCCTAAATAACACGCATAATTTACAGAAGGGTCCTTTTAATTTTTTTTGAATATACTAACAACAAATTGTATTGATTTAGCCAATCGTAAAGGAAAGCCCTTTGCCTCCTGTGATATCTTGCTTAAAGTTGTAAGTGCTTAGTGGTTTGCATGTATTTGTTAATAAATCAAATTTTAGATTGTCAGTAATTCTATTTTGAGCAATGTAATTTCCAATATCCAAACAACGATTTTCAACAGTTGGTTCTACGGCAGATGCGGAAGCCTCATTCATAAGATTAATACAGGTGCCGATAATACTCGGGACGGCATTATCACTGCCATTTGCATTAACACTAATATATGAACCAGTACCATCATTCAATGTGTCTGTGGTTTGTTCAGTTAAAGAGTAATTATAATTATCACTAAGGCGAGGCCTCTTAATTACAAATTTATCCATTGTGATAATTTAAAATATTTTTTTTTCCTTTTTAAATTTGCTAGCAATCTTATATATATAAATAAATAAATAAATAAATAAATATAATAAATATATAATATATATATATATAGTATATATATATATATATATAATATATATATAATATATATATATATATATATATATATATATATATATAATATTTAATATATATACTATATATATAGTATATTATATATAATATATACGGTATATATATATATATATATAATATATATATATATATATATATGAAATAGTAGAATGGGGGCAAAAAATTGCTGGACTTTTAAAAGAAGTTTATTTAAAGCGAAAGTTAGATAAATATGTATTAAATGTAGAAATCTTGGTAGCAAGTAATAAAAATTTCATAATTTCACTCCCAAAAATTATAATAATCAAAAAAACGAAAAAAAGAAAAAAAAAATAAAAAGAACCAAATTCATATTAAATTTCAATAATAATAATAATTTAGGACACTTTTCAAAGTAGTTTCCCCATTAAAATTATTTATGTTCAGATTCCGGGCAGCATCCAATATTGGGGATTTTGGACCCCATTTTAGCCCCCCCTAAAAAGGACATAAAATTCTTATTTTCAGACAATTGTGATGGGTTTGTAAAAGCAAAACTGCAGGCCTTTTTCACCTCTAGAACGTATTTTCAGGGTTTTTCTGTCTAGTCATGTTTCGGCGTTTTTCATTTTTTCAGAAACCTAATTTTTTGATATTTTTTCGTCATCAACTTCTACACATTTTTTTGAAAATGACTTGAAACTTGGAATATACTAGATGGGTCTTTACTTTTCAAATGCACAATATTAGTTTATTTATTTTTGGAAAATTGCTCAGCCAAAGTCGAATTTCAAAACCTACTTTTTTTTTCTTTTTTCTTTTATTTTCTTGAGCCCAATTTTCCAAAAATCAAAAACTAACATTTGCATTTTGTGCGTCAGTAACAGACCCCCATCTTGTATATTTCAAGTTTGAAGTCTTCCAAAAAAATTGTAGAAGTTAATACGAAAAAATGTCAAAAAATTATGGTTCGAAAAATAAAAACGCCCCCCCTCGAAAACCAATGACTTACTGACACAGAAAAACAATAAAATGACGTTCTAGAGGGTCAAAAAGGAAGCTCCGTTTGCTTTTTCCCCATCAAAATTGGATGAAAATTAAGAATTCATGTCCATTTTTAGTAGGGCTAAATTGGGGTCCCAAATTTCCTAATATTGGATACACTCATTATTAAAAAACAAAGAGAATGATAAATTGTTGCCCTAAAAAGAGCTCTCTTTTTATGGCAAAAATTTATCTGTTGTCGTACAGTTCATAAGTCTGAAATATATTTTAACTGAAGTTTCAGCCAGGAATAGGGGAGGGCAGAGTAGGGGAGGCTAGAGAGGTACTGCTGTAGGCTATTGTGCAAGTTTGCAAATTATGCTTTTTTCGGGAAGTTTCTTGAATAATATATATATATATTATATATAATTATATATATATATTATATTATATATAATATATATATATTATATATAATATATATATATTTATATATATTATAATAATATAATATAATATATAGTATATATTAGGATGTGCCGAATATTCGTTAAGTATTCGGTATTCGGCCTATTCGGCTAAAAATATCCGAAATTCGGATTCGGCTTTGCCGAATATTCGGGCCCGATATTGAGGCTTTATAAACAATAAAATTACTTCAACATTAAGGAAAGTATTTCAATTGAAAAATTGAAATTTAGAAACTTATTTTCCAAAAAATAAAAAATATAGCAAATTTTGTAGCCAATTATGGGAAAATCGTTTGTCATTTGTCAGATCCTATAAGGGACTTCTTGGACATTTTTCAATATTCTAAAAAAATAGAATTCATTTAGTAATACGGGATAATGGACCAAACATGGTGGTATAAGGGAGAGTGGCTTGCTATCAATTTTATGTTTTATTCACATGTTGCACTATGCATTCACGATTCAAATATTTATGTCAGAAGTCTGGTAAAGATATTTTATTTACTTGCAGAAGCATATCCTCTCATTTTCACATTCAGCACGGCAACTGCAAAGCTTAAAACTTTACAGAGGCAGCTGAATGTAAAACAGCATAAATTAATTCAAGACGGTTACTACACGCTAGAACAGAACTTATGTATGCTTAAAAGATTGTTTGAACAAAAAAGTTCCCCTTATCCATATACGCTGCTGAATGCAATCAGAAATGTTGGCTGATTTTCAGTGGCAAAATTATTCCATTTACTTGAACCATTTGACAACATCACTAAAACAAGCATTAAACGTGAAGTAACAGTCGCCCAAGTGATCCCTTCCATTTTAGCAATAAATCTATTTTTAAATAAGGCAATTAAAAGCAAAAGCTTCAGTGGAATAATTACACTTGTTGAAGAGCTTAAGAAATCAGTAGAAAAAGACTTTCTAAGTTTCTATGTGTTAAAGCTTTGTGTGGTAGCTACTTTTCTTAGATCTGCGATTCAAGCTAATTTTCGAACATTATCAGATTGAACTATTAAAAAAATATGGTCGTTGAGGCATGGAAAGAATGCATGAAAATTTAGCTCCTGACTCTTCTGCTGACAAGGATTCACGTAGTGGGGAAAGTGAAGCTGAAGGTTCCAATTTCACTTCTTTAATGGATTGTTTTAAAGAAATTGTGGCATCAAAATCGTGATATAGAAAAGAAAATGAGAGGGAAAAAAGAAAAAGGTCCCATTCTTCTGACGATGTCATTATTGTACATAAAAGTAAAAGGCCAACATACGGAATTACAGCAAGAAATAAACAAATATATAAGTTTGCCTACTTTGACCAGTGGAAAAACACTGGTGGCTTCAAGGTTGGGAAAAAAACACTGGAAATAGTGTTATGGATTTGAAAAAACTAGCAATAAATACCTGTTCAGCTCCGACCGTCATCAGTCGAAATTGGGTGAAAAGAATTATTAGAACAGGAGGAATATTTATGAGCCACAAGAAATAAGTTATCCCTTGAAAATGAAGAACTGCTAAGATTTCTGTCATTTTACCCTTAGAGCTTATTCAAATGAGTTTAGTTTAATATCTTAACTACGAACTTTTCAATTTTCAATTTAATTATTTTTAATATGTGAATGGTTGCTATAGGTAAGAAAATAGTTAATTTATTTTTGTTTTGATTACTTTGTATATAACACTGGTAAACATGGAATTTCTTGGACGGGGTTTCGCAATGATTATTGATGTTCTGATTCCAAAAATGTAATCGGTTTTGCATATCACATCGCATTTGTGAGATATGTGCTTAACACAGATTTGTGAAATTTTATGATTTTACCTTTTTCAAGAGGGTCTATCACAATTATTGGGTTATATATATAATATATACTATATATATATATATATATATAAGATATATATATAAGATATATATAGTATATTATATATATATATAATATTATAATATATATATATATATATATAGTAATTTATTATATATATATATATAGTATATATATATTTGGAATATATGAAGGCGAGAGAAACAAATCACAGATGATATGAACAGGTCCTTTGATAAGATATATGTTAAACATATGAATACACTATGAATAAAGAGTAATATGGACAACAATGAATGTAATAGAAGGAATGGATTTAATTAATGTAAACATACCTACGATGGTAGTAACTTTCTCTTAGTAGACGATCTACTGTGCATAGCGTCTGGAATATCCCTCATCAAGCTCCAACAATAGTCGGCCATCATAGTATTATTCCTACTTGCACCTTGGTAAACGTCCTTCATGAACTTTAGATCTTGATGGAAAGCGTTCACCCTGCTCATCACTAACATCGCCTAGGTTATCCGGAAATTTTCTTTTCCTGTTCCCCAGAAAATTCTGTGCTACATCTGAAAAAGCATTCCACGCTCTTGCCTCTAACACAGTCATTGTTTGCAAAGGCAGCATCACGGAGGAGTGTCCGTATTTGTCGGGCCATCAAATATCCAAGCTTTTTTCTTCTCGTCACTCAGGCCAGGAAACGTTTGAGCATATATAGCGGAAGAATTCACCATCATGGTCACAGGGCCTTCACATTGTTTCATCAAACCAAAGTTTATGTGTATGGAGGTAAGATGATGTTTTTCTCTCTGTACAAGTGGTTCACGTACGATGTTCCTGTCACCTGGCGTCAAGGTTTCCCTCGGTGGCCATTCTCTTTTGGTCCGGTGATTCTTTGCCGCCCGGCTGTCCCAATAGCACAGGAAGCAGGGATATTTGGTGAAACCTGCTTGCTGACCGAGCAAAATGTTTACCATTTTGAGGTCGACGCATAAATTTACCATCCATGTACCTGATATGTTGCCTCTCCAAACGTCTTGATTTTGCATACTCTCTCTCTCCGTCCGAGTACCCTATTGAACTGAAGCATAACCTTGCTGCCGGTTGTGAACAACACAACACGTTGTAACTTGCCTCTTGGAAGTGTCAATAGAAACAGTCGCCACTCACCTGCTCGTATGCGTAGGGAGTTCCAAGAGCGAGAGTAGGCCTTGCAACTTCACTGCCAAAGCAGCAAGTTACCATTCGACTGGAAGAAGCCTCCGAGCTCTGATTCTCTGTTACGATAAAAATGTTACTCTTGTGCCATGGTCCAGTAGTCATTTTCATGCAACCTCGAAGCCAACAGCTCAGGATAACTTCGGCAAATATACAACTCTCATACGAGATCGTTCAGTTCACCCTGGGTGAACAATGGACGAACCATCCGACGTATTTCAGATGGATGATAGACATCATCCAGGTCATTGGCATCCATACATGTAGACGTACTAAAGTTACCACATGCCTCCCGAATATCGACCGCAGTAAACTTGCTGCTACTGTAGATATATGGAAGTAACGTCTATACAGCCTAGTAAAGGGCGCACATTGAATTTTGTCCTTCCAGGGAATAGGCAAAATAGGGTATCCATAGATTGCCACGAAACGGGATGTGATACAACAAATCCGAGAATATATAAAAAAAAAAAAAAAAAATTGGAATTGTACCCCCGAATTACTATATATCTGCCTACAAAGTCCATCCAAGAAAGATTTACTTTTTTGTTTGACCAGTGAAGTTTTCTTTATTGTTTCCCTAAATGGATGCACCGAAACTTTTGAAATAACTATTCGGAATAGCGAAGTGATATTCGGCTCGAATATTTTCGGTATTCCCGAATACGTTTTAGCCGAATATTCGGTACTCGGCTTTTTCACTATTCGACTATTCGCACATCCTAATATTTAATACTATATATATATATATAATATTATACTATATAATATATATAATATAAATATATATATATATATATATATATATATATTAATATTATTATTAATATAATATATATAATTATATATATTTTCAGCAAAGCAAAAAGCTTTGAAATTTTTTTTCAGCGGGAAGCAAAAAGCTTGAAATTCCAGGGGGGCCATGGCCCCTACTTGCCCCCCCCCCTCCCGGCGGCCCATGTATATAGCTATAATACGGTTATTATATATATATATATACGGTAATAATATATTATATATATATATATATAATTAATATATATATATATAATTATATATTAATATATATATATATATATATAATATATATA
Source organism: Trachelipus rathkii (assembly GCA_015478945.1). Classification (NCBI taxonomy): domain Eukaryota; kingdom Metazoa; phylum Arthropoda; class Malacostraca; order Isopoda; family Trachelipodidae; genus Trachelipus; species Trachelipus rathkii. The sequence goes on along the minus strand of JABUQX010124179.1, from coordinate 4,638 downwards.
ATATATATATATACTATATATATATATATATATAGGGAATAAAAATTATTAGTTACATGATTTCACAGCTCCTCAGAAAATATTACGCAAACTACTGTTGGGAAACAATGATCAAAGAAAGTCACAATGAACTTTGACACAGTATATTCCTGAAAATTTTGAAACTACTTTCACAAATTGGTATCAGAAAACTTAGAAACCCTACATTACATTTCCTAATCTAAATCTTGTAAATTAATTAGGACAGTAAGAGGTCTGCACAGAACCATGAGGAACATTTTACCAGCTTTTGTGATGTTTTATAGTACCATTCTGTATTACAAATTATCTTCTGTTGTTACTCAAAAATATGTTACATCCAGTTACGCAAGACATGCTGTGGTATATCATCACCTTGTACATCAGCTTAGCATAGGAGTACCGTAATAAATACTTTGCTGAAATCTAAATAAGTATCAATACTCAACAGTCTCCACTCGACAATACAATCTGTGATTTGCTTAACCTTTTTATAAGCGAGTGCATCCCTCTTTGTGTGATACAGTTTTAAATATTATAAGAATTTAATTCCACTTAATAATTTAAAAAAAAAAAAATTTACGAAAAATTATGTAATTTTAGCTTCTCATCCTCATAATTCATACCTGATTTCCTTCTAATCCTGAAGCTTCACCAAGGTATTCGTCACACACCAAGTTTTCTTCCTTAAAATCTAAAGGTTCATTTTTAATGTCAATTTCCATCTTGACGCTCATATTTAAAATATTTTAAATATTTTGAATTTTCTTTATCTCTGAAAATTAATATATATATATATAGTATATACGGTATATATATTATATATATATATATTATATATATATATTAGATATATTATATATATATTATATATATATATATATATATTATTATAATATATATAATATATATAGATATATTATATATATATAAAATATATATATATATATATTATATATAATATATATATATATATATATATATTATATTATAAAAGGATGGAACAGTTCCAACAATAAATATCTTACCAATATATGGAGTCAATGATCGAGTTTATAGGAAAAATCAGAGGTACATCTACGCGTTTTTTCTGGCACTTTGATCGGGTGAATTGGGGAGCCTTGCGTCGCTTTTACCCGCTAACCCTAATTGAATGACGCTTTGACTCTGTGAACGCTTAGCCTTCTGCCATTAAGGTGGGAGCTGTAATCGTTGAAAGGATGAGCAGGTTCATTCCTTCGTCGACTAAATCTTCTCTCCTCATAATCCATGTTCGATCGTGCTTGTTTCTGGCCATTCAGGTAGAGACAGCGCTTATCGGGATGGAAAAATTCTCGTTCTCCTATCCACTCTCGGCTAATTTTCATTCAGCTAGAAATCGTTGCGGGATACTCTTCGATGAGGCAAAGCGTTGCTTTCATCAAAACAAAGTGCGATAACCTCCTTAGGTTTCCTACTGCATAAATCTTTCTTTTTTTATGCCTCTTAGCCAAAACATCATCTACAACTTCTGTAAATCTGCCTTTCTCCTCTTATTCGATCTGATGGCTCTGTTGCTAATTCTCCAAAACTTGAAATCAAGGCCAATCTCTCGGCCTGCCCATTTTCCTCGTAAACCTTCACCCGAACGATTCTGGCATTCCTTCTTCTCCTCCTTCTCCTCTCAGGTTTCCTATGTCTTTGCCTGTGATTACATTGATCGGGGCATGGGCCCCTGAGATCTATGAACGTTAGGAGGCGGGGGCCCGGATGGCATCCCTTCCCGAGTTTTGAGGGAGTTTGCTTCTAAGCTGGCCCCCTCCCCCGTTTCAACTATATTCTCTATGTCTCAAGACTAACACTTTCTCTCAGTGTTGGAAGCACGTACATGTCCAACCTATTCCGAAAAAAGGAAGCCGGCTCTGATCCTTCTAATTATCGCCCTATAGCTCTCACCTGTAATCTATCTAAGATCTTTGAAACCTTCTTAACTCTCATCTTAGACATCTGGAATCTCATTCTCTTCTTTCCGAATCCCAGTACGGCTTTCGGCGTTCGAGATCTACTGGTGACATACTTTTCCGTATTGAACACGATTATGTTTTTCCTCCCTGTAGGAACGACGGACTTCGTAAGTGGCGCTTGACATTATCCAAAGCATTTGGACCGGTATGGCACGCGTCCCTCTCTCCAAGCTCCCTTCCTTTTGAGTTTCCTCACTTCTCTTCTTACTTATGTCTGAGCTTTTCTTTCAAGGGAGCTCAATATCGACTGTGGTTGATGGGTGCGACTTCTTTTTCTGTCAAAGTTGGTGTTCCTCTGGGTTCTGTCTTATCTCTACTTTAATTAATGATCTTTCTCACCTGCACATCTAACTCTAATCACTCATATTCCGATGACTCGAACCTTCATTCTTCAACTCATTTTCATTCGCTCCCATCTTTTACTTCTAGAATTGCCTCTCATGTTAATCTTTCCGATTCTATTCTAGCTGATTCTGGATAGAATTCCGCATGTGGGTCTCTCAAACCTTGTGAAATTCAGATTCTTTAAAAACTCAAACTTCCTACCAAATCTCCCTCGTCTAAACACTTCTACTTTCCTTATCTCTTTCGACGTTCTCTTGTCTTCTCCTGGTGGACCAATCATTAACATTCTTGCATCTTACATAAACAAAAAAAAATGTCTTGGAAACCTCACATCACAACAGTTGCTAGGGAGGCCTCAAAGGAAACTGGGAGTTCTGTTAGACTGCGAGAACTTTTTTTTCTCTTCTCAGTTGCCAGCTATACAAGGGTCTCATCTGCCCTTGTATGGAGTACTGTTCTCTGAGTCTTGGGGGCTCTGTGTGTTCGACCAGGCTTGTTGGACGAGGTCGATCAACGGCAAAAAGGCTTATAAACTGTTCTGTACTTTCCAGTTCACTTGACTCTCTATCTATGCGACGTGACGTTGGTGCCTTGGTAGTGCTGGCTGTTCGGGTATAGGTACGCAGCGGCAGGTGCTAGCGAACTTACCACTCGCGTACCACCCACCTTTACGACGCCCCGTACCACAAGGGGGGGTTGTCGGGGGCTACGCAAAAAGCGTTCTTTACAAGTCTAAATGATACGAATAGGGTTGCGATACTGGATCTCCTCGCAATTGCAGTCAGTATTACTTTAGCAAAGCTTTTGATAAGGTTCCCACATAGGCTGTGATGAAGGAAGTTATTTGCAATGTGTATAGGGCCTAGGGAGGGTGATCGATTTGGTTGGATTAAAGAGTAGTTGAGAATAGGGAAAACAGTGGTACACCTAAATGGAAGTAAGTCATCACAGGAAAATAGTGAAGAGGTGGTTGTCCCACAGGGTTCAGGGTGGGGCTACTATTTTTTCCTCATTAAATATTAGACAGGGATTTTAAGTGTAGGGGGGTCTGAGAGGTTGCAGATGATACCAATGTTACTCAGTAAGAATTGTGATGGATGTTATTAAAAGATTCAAAATGATCTTGATAAAACTTCTTTGGTGGGCAGGATTAAGTGGCAAATGAATTTTTATAGTAAAAGTTGTAAGGTTCTTCACCCGTAGGTTATTCAAATAAAAGTTTAACTACCAAAAATGAATATGATTGGCTTGAGTCTGTGAACCAAGAAAAGATTTAGGTGTTAATTATAAACAGTAATTGAAATAGCTAATAAATAGCATCAGCGGGTGAACTGCGGCCGCCTCTTTAGAGGTATTTCGGTCCGACTCTAATAGAAATTAAAAAATATTAAAAAATTTTTTTTTTTTTTTTTTTTTTTTTGCTCATTTAAATAGCCACCCGGTTGCTCGTTCTTCTTAGCTTGGGTCACGTTAAGCTCCAGTGCTTTTCGTTAATATTGGGGTTACTGTGAACCCAGGTTACGTGCTTACATATGTCAGTTCTGTTTCTTTTACGTGTTATCACCGTGACACTAGTTGCTTTTTCTTAGGACTAGTGACCAGAATCATCCATTACGGAGATTTATGAGATTATATATAGATCATCTTTAAATCATAGAAAGTATTATTAAATTATATATATATTTTTAAAAATATGTTATATAATATTATTAAGAGTACAATAAAAAATTGCCACATACAATAGAAATTTCACTTTTTTGATAAATTGTGAGTATTATTTTATATTAAATACTTTGATTTAAATTATCAAAATGAAAATTTAGTGAATGAGTATATAAATTTTAATTATTTATTATACATGTTACACTCGAGAGATATGTTATGCTTTAGTAACTAGGATCCATAATGAGTAAATTTTTGTTCCAATAACAGTATTTAAGTGTACTAATAATCACGGGGTACCTATTAAATAAACTTGGTCACGTAATTCACCCCGCCCCGTAAATAAATTTATGATGGTACGTATGAAGGGATATAAACCACCATTGTGTTTATATTAATTATTATTTACGTAATTATATACATCTTTTAATTACGATATTAAATTAATTTTAAATATCATAATAATAAAAAGTTATTTTATAATATAATGTATGAAAAATTAAAATAATAAAACTAAACACATATATTTAATATATATAATTATATAAATAATAATAAACTAAAAAATATTCAATAAAAATAAGTAATTATATATATTATATATATTATA
>JABUQX010124178.1:0-38070 GCA_015478945.1 Trachelipus rathkii | reverse complement strand
CGGAAATATTAGGTACCAATAGGTTTAGTGTCTTCTTACTTGTGCTCTCCTCCCATCGCAAACAAGGGCGAAACCCAGGAAGCATGCCAACTCGAAATTTAACCCCTCACCCGCCCTAAAAGATCGTACTCTAATGACCTTGGCAGGCTGAGCCCACAAAGCCGCTCTACATTTGCCGTTAAAAAAGACGCTAAAATTCCAGCCTTTTTCGACCAAAATCACGAAAAAGTTCGATCACCGGCGTGCACCCTCTCGGACTTGACACCTCGATTCTTTGGGAGGTTTCACTTTGCATCACGGAAAGACCGCCTATCTATGTCCTCAGTCTTCACCGTTACCACCGGTCTTGCGCGCAACCCCGCGAGAGAAGCAATATCACCTTGGATAAGAGGCCACCGGTGGACACTAATTAATTGACACTGTTAGAACTTGCTCTGAGTTAGTCCATTGATGAACGGATCGTCACCCATCTAGCTCACAAGACCCACTACTTCGTCCCGCCCCAGCCGGCCCGTCTCAACGAGTCTTGCGTCCAATCCTCTTACATCTAGGCTAGATCGCGATCCGGTGTAAAGGTTCCTCTCTCTTATATTCCCTCGCCAGTCCCCACTGCTCTCTAGGCCCTGACGCTAATATGCGCGAGCGCCTGACTCGCCAGAGATAGAAAGATACTTGTACTAGACTATATCTATATAATGAACAGGGATGCTTACTGAACCCTCGTCGAGTGGTACCACCCGGAGACAGAGATAACTTCATCTTCCCTGGCTTCTAACCTCACCCATCATCTTCCCTGTGTTCCACCCTCTCCGATAATGCCTCGTAAAAATAGTCCGGAGAAGTTTTGGCGTAGCAGGTGTAGGCGATGAATGAGTCGGTTCGTCTGCATGCGCCTACTGAAGAGCTTAAGTAGCTAGTCTCTCAGCATTTGTTGGGGAGAATTCACTACACGAATTCTCACCTAGTCCCCATCGTCTTGAGGCCCTGAAAAATTTATAGCGCGCGGCTCAATAAAAGAAAATCAACAGAGAGAACGACTGTCTCAAATTGACATTGGTGATGAATACTCGGACCTCTCCGAGAAGTGGTGGCTGTCGGCAGTTATTACTAGCGTTGCCAGCAGCCTCAGATGCCTCATTCTTGTCTATCTTCGTCCAACTATCTCTTATTGTTGATGTCGAAGGAGAAAGTCATCGACACGCCTCCCTGTTCGGCCAACCAGGTGATGTCCTAACTTACTCTACTACTCTGGCACTCTCCACTATATCAAGTAATGGCAGAAATCGTCCAATAATATATCTATATAACACATTCGTACTTTTTTTGTCGAAGTTGATATAGAAAATATAGCAATCCCAAAGCCTAGTATATATAAGCCGCTTATAGATATATAATTATATATAATTTATATACTATATCATTAAATAATTGTTTGTTCCGCGGGCCAGCTACCCTCTCATTGAACATTTAACTAAAGTTATATGCGATTAATGCTTTCCTCGAAATCCCGTTAGAGACGTAAGAAAAACTGTATAGATATACCACCCCGAACCCTTGTCCAGCAAAATTTAGGATCAGAAAAAATTTATTGTGAATGGTCGCAGTTGGCTTAACTCGTAAATTAATGGCATCCTATTCAAACTTCAGGAAGATGTACGTTTCATGACCGAGACGAGCCCCTACACTGGTAGTCTCCCTGGAGATTTTTTTCGAAAAACCAAACTTTTTTTTTTGTGCCAGCGCTTAAACGAAAAATCGAAAAACAGATTTCTAAGTCCCCCGACAAAATTTCACCAAACCAGGACTTCTGGGGAAGCACGTTTCAGACCCCAACGAGTACGTTATAGTAAGCTCGTTAAGCGAATGTATAGGAAAATCCCTATATAAAATTTTTACCGTAAATTCTGTGGTGCAGTGACTTATGAAAAAAATCGAAAAAATTCTAAAGTCCCCCAAGACCAAATTTCGGACCAAACCAGACTTTCGGGAGAGCACGTTCAAGACCCGTGAACGAGTACTGTGGACAGTCTCCGTCCCGAACACTTTGTAATCCCCAGCCATTTTTCGGACCAAAAATTTTTCTAAGTCCCCTACATCGGGCAGACTCGAAAAAATTCTAAGTTCCCGACCAAAATTAACGACCAAAACCAGACCTTCGGGAGAGTCGCACGTTTCAGACCCAGACGAGTACGTAGGTACGGTCGTTGCGAGACATTTTTTTAAATTCCCTATATAAAAATTTCCGAAATTCTCTGTGCAGAGGCTTATCGAAAATCTCAAAAGTGATTCCAAACTCCCCAGACCAAAAATTTCAGACCAAACCGACTTCGGGGAGAAGCAGTTCACACCCAGACGAGTACTACACTTCGTTCAGAGTCATTTCCTAATCGCCACCATTTTTTTCGGGACCGACGACCAAAATTTTTTCAAAGTCCATGCTACTCAACTCGGAGGAAAATTCAGACTCTGGGCGCCCTATGATCCCCTGTACGAGCGCAGGTACCGAGAAATACCCTTCCCAAATCCAGGTTTCACGGAAATCTCGCGCAGCGAAACTTCCTTTCCTCCCCGCCGGACTCAAGGTCGGAAGAGGAGATTTCTCAGGCAACAACGTCGAAGAAAAAGATATTTTTCCAAAGTCGATTTTGGACTGAGGGAATTTCACCGTGGGCCGGCCAAATTAGATCGCCCTATGTCGAGCGCGCCGTAAAAATACCCTTCCCAAATCCAGCTTTATCACCCGGGTAAAATTCTCGCGCAGCAAAATATCCCTCTCCTTCCAGCCACCCGCCGCGGACTTAGAGGCCAAAGAAGACTTTCTCGAGGCAACAATCAGCGCTTATTATTTTCCAATAGGTCGGATTGGACTGTAGGGGATATTTCTAACCGTGGCTGGCCATTATAGTAATACGCCCTATCTATATCTCTTGTCCGAGGAGAAATTACCCTTCCAAATCCAGTTTTCACGGAAAATCTCGACGCCTTTAGTCGAAACGTTTCCTTTCCTACCTCAGCCGGGACTCAGAGTCGGAAGATGAGATTCTCACCGGCGAACAACGCGCAGATTATTTCAAAGTCGGATTTATGACTGAGTGGGATAAATTCTCTTCCGTAAGCGGTCCATATGATCTGCACGCTTGTCGAGTCAAAGCGGTGGGCAACGTAGAGTATATCCTTCCCTATAATTCACAAAGCATTTTACCACGTGAAATCTCGGCTATTGTCCCTGGAAAAACTCCTCTCCTCCAGGCCCCTCCCCGGAACTTAGTATGTCCATAAGGAGGAGCTTTTCTCGGGCAACCAACCGCGCGTAGATTTCAAATCGTGATAGCGAGGGGGATATTTCTTACCGTGGGCGGCCATATGATCGCCCTTTTCGAGCTCGGCCGAGAAAACGCCGGTCCTAATACTACACAGGTAGATCACGGTAGATATATCAATCGCGCCAGCGAAACCATTCCTTTCCCTTCCCCGCCGTAGACATCAGCATGACAGTAAGCTGGGTCCGAAAGAGGAGCTTTCTCAGCAACAACGCGCGAGGATTTTTCCAATATGTCGGAATTTTGCACCGAAGGATATGATCTCTTACCGTTCGCTGGTGGCCATTATTGATCGCCCTTTGTCGAGCGCGCCTGAGAAAATGCGCTTCCCGAAAAACCAGGTTTTGGGTCACGGAAATTATCTCGCGCAGCGAAACCTCCTTCCTTTCCTCGCCTAGGACCTCAGAAGTCGAGAAAAGGAGATTTCTCATTGAGCAAATACATTGCGTCAAGATTTTCCACACAAAGACGATTCGATTATTCTTATATTCCGCTAATGTTCACCCTGGAGGCTATTCGTTCTCAGGGAATCAACAGCACTCTGGACTTAGCGAATTTTTTCCAATTTCGTATATCCCAAAACACCGGACCGTGGGGCAAACTTCTTGCCTGGCCGGCTCTATGATCGCCCTGTCGAGCGCGCCGAGATTAATGCTCTGCGTGCCCCAAATCCGCTCTCATCTGGCGAAATCACGGCGCAGCTATAACCCTCCTTCCGCCGGTGACTCTAGTAGGTGCTTAAGGAGATATGTCTAATCTATAGCATAATGATACGCGCGAGATTTCCAATAGTTCGGATTTTGGACTAGGGGGATATCTCTTACCGCTGGCGGGTCCATAATTGATCTCCCCTTGTCGAGCGCGGTCCGAGTATAATGCCTTCCCGAATCCAGGTTTTCACGGAATATCTCGCGCTTATATATATATATATTCCTCCTTTCCTTTTAGCGCACTCAGGGGCGAAAGAGGAGATTTCTCTTGCAACATCGCGTGAGATTTTCCAAGTCGGATTCGAAATCGTATTTTCCTCTAAGTCACCTGAGCACTGCAAAATTTACAGGGCAATCAACAGCACCTGGGACTTAGCGAAAAATTTCTTTCTAAATTTCGGGAATCCCAACCCGGACATGGGCCACGTCGTGGCAATACTCCTGCCGTGGGCGCTCTATATTCTCCTCTCTACTATACTCTACTCCAAGACCGAGAATCACGCCCTCCCCCAATTCCGGCTCTTCACGTTGAAATCTCGCGGCAGCGAAACCTCCTTCCTTCCCGGCGGACTCATGTCGTTAAAGGAATTCTCAGGCAACAACGCCCAGATTTCCCAAACGGAATTTTGGACTGAGGGATATCTCTTACCCTGGGCGGCCATATATCGCCCTTGTCGAGCGCGGCCGAGAAATCGCCTTTCCGCGAATCCAGTTTTTCAAACGGAAAATCTCGCCGCAGCCGAAACCTCCTTTCATTCCGCCGGGACTCAGTAGTCGAAAGAGGAGATTTCTCTTGCAACATCGCGGGAGATTTTCCCAAATTCGATTTCGAAATCTATTTTCGCTTAAGGAACACTTAAAGAAATCGTCTCAGGTATATCTATATACTATCTATCTATCTTAGCGAATTCTAATTTCGAATCCAAAAACCCGGACCTGGGCAAACCCTCTTGCCGTGGGCGCGCTCTATTGCATCCCCTCTGTCGAGCGCGGCGAGAATTGCCCTCTCCATTCCGTGTTCTCTCACGTTGTAAATCTCGCGCAGCGAAACCTTCCTTTCCTTCCGCCGCGACTCAAGACGCGAAAGGGGATTCTCAGGCCAACAAACGCCGAGATTTTCCAAAGTCGATTTTTGACTAGGGATATCTCTACCCTGGGCGGCCATATGATCGCCCTTGTCAGCGCGGCCGAGAAAAGCCTTTCCCGAATCCAGGTTTCACGGAAAATCTCGCGCAGCGAAACCTTCCTTTCCTTCCCGCCGGACTCAGGCGAAAGAGGAGATTTCTCTTGCAAAATCGCGGGAGATTTTCCAAAGTCGGTTCGAAATCGTATTTTCCGCTAATTCACCCTGAGCTATGCGTTTCTCAGGAAATCAACAGCACGCTGGACTAGCGAAACGAATTTCGATCCAAACCCGGACCTGGGGCAAACTTCTTGCCGTGGGCGGCTCTCTATGATCCCCCTTGTCGAGCGCGGCCGAGAAATGCCCCCCCCAATCCGGCTCTTCACGGTAAAAATCCCGCGCAGCGAAACCCTTCCTGCCTTCCCGCCCGCCGGGACTCAGGTCGGAAGAGGATATTCTCAGGCAACAACGTCGCGAGAATTTCCAAGTCGGATTTTGACTGAGGGGATATCTCTTACCCTGCCGGCCATATGATCGCCCTTGCCGAGCGCGGCCGAAGAAATACCTTCCCGAATCCAGCTTTTCACCGGAAATCTCGCGCAGCAAAACCTCCTCTCCTTCCCGCCGGGTCTCAGTCGGAAGAGGATCTTTCTCAGGCAACAACGCGCGAGATTTTTCCAAAGTGGTCCGATCTTTGACCGAGAGTGGATGGAGTCTACTTTACCACGTGGGCGGCCAATCATGATCGCACTCATTTCGAGCTGGCGGCCGAAAGAATATGCCTTTCCCATAATCACAGGTCTTTTCACGGGATTAATATCTCTCTCTATTCTAAGAAACCTCCTGCGTGCCTCCCCGTCTCGAGGACCAGGGGTCCGAAAAGAGGAGCTTGCTGGCAACATCCTGGGAGAGTTTCCAATTTGAGTCGGATTCGAAATCGTTATTTGCCGCTAAGTCACCCCTGAGCATTGCCAGAAGCTCAGGACCATTACGAACCAGCAACCGGCTGACTTGTGCAGATTAACCTGCAATTCGAATCCTAAACCCGATATCTCTGTATTTGAGGGTCCAATACCCTGCTTACGCGCGTTGGTTGTCGAGGCATAACTCATGATCTGAGCGCCGTTGAGCGGAGAGTCAAAAGCAGGCCGTGAGAAATGCTTCGCCGAATTTACGCAGTGTTCGACCCCACGGGAAAAATTTCTCAGAGCGCAGCGAAAACTCCTCTCCTTCCCGCCGGACTCAGGGTCGAAAGAGAGGAGCTTTCACGGGCAACAGCGCGCGAGATATCCGAAGCGAATTCAAAAATCGTATATTACCGCATAAAGTTCTACCCATGAGCTAGGCGTTTCCCAGGGAATCTACAAGACTCTGGACTCTGAGTAAACTGAAAAAGTTTCAATTTTCGAATCCGACCACCAAACGAGGGGGAAATCTTATCTTTACCGTGGGCGGCTCCTAATGATCGCCCTTGTCTTGAAGCGCGTGCCATTGAAATGCCCTCACCCACAATCCGGCTCATCACCGGAAAGAATCTCGCGGCAGCGAAACCTCCTTTATCCTCCCCCGGGATCTTACAGTAGGTCGAAAATAGGAGATTTCCAGGCAACAACTCGCTGAGATTTTCCCAAAGTCGGACTTTGACCCGAGGAGGGATAATATCTTCTTACCTGGGCGGTACCATATGATCGCCCTGTCGAGCGCCGGCCGAGATAATGGTCATTTTCCCGACATCCAGGCGCTCACGTTGACTTTTCTCGCGCAGCGCAAAATAAAAACTCTCCTAAAGCCTCCCTGCGAAACCCTTTCGCCTAAGACAGTGAGAGGGCAGGTCTCTGTCAAAGGCTTCCGGGTTCGATAGGATTCTATAGACTTCGTTATATATATATAATCGAATATCAATCAAATCCCATGCACGTTAAAGAACCGGAAAAAGATGCTTTCTTGCCGAGTGAACAGGCATCCCGCCGGGACTTAAGTCGAAAAGAGAGCTTTCTTTCTAGGCAACCATCCGCGCGTAGATATTCCGTAAAGTTGGATTCGGAAAATAGAGGGTTCTGACTAAGTCACCCGAAATTATGCGATCAGGAGGGAAGCAAAAACTGCCATTCATAGATTTTCCTGCGAAAAATTTTCAATTTCGAATCCCAAACCCGTACCGAGGGGCAAACTCTCTGAGGCCGGGGCGCCATTATGATCGTCCCTCATTCACCTGTCTGAGTAGATGCAGGGCCGAAGAAATTAACCTTCCCGAATCCGCTTTTCACAAGGATATCTCAGCGCAGCGAAAAACTCCTCTCCTTCCCCCTGTGAAGTATAATACATGAGGTTACGAAAGAGGGAGCTTATTCTCGGTAATCAACATTCGCGCGTAGAATTCCGAAGTTGGGATTCGAATTAGTAGAATTTTCCGCCAAGTCACACTGAGCTATGCGTTTCTCAGAATCAACAGCACGCTAGACTTAGCGAAATTTTTCAATTTTCGAATATCCACAAACCCGACCAGTAGGGCAAAACCTTACTTACCGTGGCGCCATATTGATCGAGCCTTGTCGTAGAGTCACTAGTGATCGAGAATATATATCACTCTCCCGTAAAATCAAGAGTATTTCACTGGAGGAGCACGAATCTTCCGCGCAGCGAAAAAACTCGCGTCTTCCAAAATTCCTTCCCTGCGTAAACCCTTTCTCCTTAAGACATGTGAGAGGCGTGAGGTCTCGTCAAAGGCTTCCGGTTCGACTCGGATTCTTGACCTCGTCTCAACATCTTCGATTAAAGCGGAAAGCCTTGCCAGAACAGGTCATACCCGCAACGGGAGTAACTTAGAGTCATAAAGGGAAGCTTTCCTCGGGTCAACATCTGAGCGCAATTATTCCATTGGATTCAGATATTCGAAATAGAATTTCCGCCAAGTCACCCGAACTTGACGTTTCCAGTGGACATCAACTTGACGCCCTGACGACTTATATTAGCGGAAATTTTCAATTTCGAATCCCAAACCCGGACCTATAGGTAGCAATAACCTCTTACCGTGAGGTACTAGGAGCTAATATGATCGCCCTGTTACGATAGCTAAGCGGTCCGAGATAAAAATGCCTTTCCCAATCTCAGACTTTCACGGGAAACTCGCGCAGTCAGAAAACTCCTCTCTCTTCTCCTTACCCAGCGAATACCTTTGCCTACATGAACAGTGAGAGGGCAGCGAGTCCTGTCAAAGCGAGGCCGGGTTCGAGATTCCCGACTCTCGCCTACGCTTATAACGAAGACTGTACTGAGGGGGGTGACACAGACTAAGACCTTCTCGCCGGATCTTAAGTGAGATGTACGATAAGATAAGCTTTCTCGATAAGCTAAACATTACGCGCGATATTAATTTACCACTCGGAGGTCAAAATCGAAAGAGTAATCAAAGTCGCGCGGCTCGGCCAGTCCTCGCTCCGGAAAGGAAACGCGATTAAACTAGTTTTATTTCTTTCTATTAGTCCATATGCTACTCCCATATGTACCCTATACTGCGCGCTGGACCTGGATTTAGGGCAAACCACCTGGCGGTCCGAAAAATGCACCTGTTCACTCACCCTCAAGCAAACTCATCAGTTAGCTGCGGCCACTTCTTAGAGATTTACACGCAACCAAACGAAACCATATCATCAAACCACGACGCAGCCAGCCGCAGTCGGGCGCTTCGCGCGGCAGCCAGGAGAAGCTTTACTTCAGTTTGATTCGAAAAATCACTTCAGCCCGGCAGACCTTTTGACTTAGAAAAAAAAAAAGACAAAAAATTCTTCAAAACGCCACAGGGCACAGCAGGACACTAAGTCTGCTTATGCATGCTACAGCTCGTTAAGTGAAAACCAATTTTCCGAGCCATGTCCATGAATTCGCTCTCGTGTGACTCTGGATTCGTGACAAATAAAATGGTGCCACCGTTCTCACACTCCACCGACAAGCTAGCAAACTCTATATACTACCAAATTGGGGGAGTCAGAACTACATACATGTTCGTAATAGAATAAGCCACAGGTCCCATCCTCCAGTTAGGCCCTGTGGACAAGTGCGAGCGCGCAGCGAAAACTCCGTCTCCTTCCGCCCAGCGGAAACCCTTTTGCCAGAGGCATGATAAAAAGCCAGATGTTTACATGTCGAATGGTCTAGGCCGGGGCTCGAGATTCAGACCTCGTCCCCTTTGAAGCGGTTAAAGCGGAGAGTTTAATATATCGTCGGACTTGCGAGCAAGGAACAGCCATCCATCTCCAGGACGTACTGTAACGAGAGTTCACACCCGAAGCACGGCTTTACTCATGGACCAAACAACCCGGCGAGCGAGAGAGTATAGTGCCATAGTTAGGCATTTCGTCAAAATTTCGTATCTATTCCGCTAAAGTACAGCCCTTCAAGCCTAGTGCGGTTTCTCAGCGGAGATCTAACAGCCCTGAGGTTCTTAGACCCAAAATTTTTCAACTATTCTTCACGCCCAATCCGCAGAACCACGGACCGAATCCGGAAAAAGTTTGTCTTTACTCACAGCAGCAGACCTAAGGACCCTACCAATTGGGGTCGCTTAGCTACCAGCTTCCTTAGAGATGCTACTCGAGAGTCCTTCTCGTCGCTACTGTACCACCCTGGAATCCCACCCTCTCGCGCAAGCGAAATAACTCCTCTCTCTTTCCTACCCAGCGAAACTCCTTCGCCTAGACACAGTGATAAGGGGGCGCAGAGCTATCCTATACGATCATTGAACGGCGCCGGGCTCGAGGGATTCCCGACTCTCGTCCCCCTTAAAGCGGAATGCCTTGCCAGGAACAGGCGCATCCCGCCGGGACTTTGAGTCGAAAGAGGAGCTTTCTCAGCAATCCCTCCACCGCGCGAGAATCCAAGAGTTTGTGAGCGCATTATCAAATTCGTCATTTGCCCGCGTACAATCACCCTGACTATGCGTCTAAGGGTGATACTCAGACTTCACCTGGACGTTAGCCAAATTTTTCCAATGTATGCGATCCGGATTGGATGAGTAATATCGTATGCACGCAAAGTAGAGCCATGTTCTCTATCTGCGCACAGCGTTTTAATCGAGTCCACGAGGGCACAACAACACAAAAACTTTTCGTACAGTTATGCTAGTGCTGCTGCGATGACACTTGTCGTCGTCGTATCGAGAGAGACGAGTAGAAGCCCAAGCGACTCGAGCCGCCTATCCTGCCGACCTGCGAATCGATTACTATTTTATGTAACTTAAGAACTAAGTGCCCAGGCGAGCAAGCACTCCGCAACGCCCCATACGAGTAGGGTAGCACTTGAACACGTCGCAGCCCATCACGAGTGTTACTGAAAGGAGATCTCAGATCGCGTGCTCCCGAATTGAAAGGGACCGACACTCTGACAACACCCCGGCTTGGTACGAAAAATTCGAGCGAATTATACACAGAGACGATTCGGCGTGACTAGCTCGGAACCGGCTACTGCCAGGTCAGATCAACAGAGCGATCTTAGGTAAAGAGCCAATCTCGACGCTGCCGACAGTCACTGAGCCCCTGCATGCCTAGATAAATCCTTCACTCTCCTCTCTCGTCCTAGACCAGCAGAAGCAAGACACCCGGACCCATATGCCGCAGAGGGCGCGGAACCGGGCTGGTCCCCACCATCACCTTACGATCCATGCGCCCACAGACAGATACCTCAACATCGCCACGCGTCTCGCGCGAGATCGACGAATAGCGCAAAAATGTGCGAGTTCGGCCACGCATATCTGCAGCGCGCGACAGTGCCGTGCCCGTACCGCGTGATGCTGTCCCTAGTTAAGTCCGTATCCCGGATACCGTGCAACCCGCCTGGTTCACATAGCCGCAAACAGAGACACACCGATAGGGTATCTTCACGACGCGTGTGAAAATCAGAGTCGAGCTTACCGGCGGAGGTAATAGCGCACGGAGTGACACATCGCCAGATGGGTGATTACGCTTGCAAGAGCCCCCCGTTCTGTTTACCAGCCACCAAAATTAGTGGACGGCGACTGGTGATGTGAAGTAGAAGTCGCGGGTAACGATGTCGCACGCTTCGAGACCAGATCCGTCGACAATCGGACCAGGATAACTCTCTTCGGATCAGCGAGACCGCTCGTGCTAAGTTGTATCGTTCTACTGCCTACCAAATACCGTGAGCTTTCTCCGACTTCTAAGAGCCCGTCTGGCACCCTCTCGACTCCCGAGCGCCTTCAGCCGTTCAGAAGGGCGTTTACATGAGCTACTAAGCTAGCCAGTACGGACGTAGCTCCGCTACCCGTTATCAGCCAGTGCTGCACTCAGTAGTGTACGCGTGCCACTCACTGCGCCTCGTCTACCCCCTATTCTCCGGACTGAAGCGGGGCCCGACACCAGTCCGCCACCGGCGTCGAACGTACTACTGGACACAGTAGGTTAAAACTAACCTGTCATCGCGGACGGCTCTGTAACCAGCCCAACAGACTCCCTCGTTTATAGCGGACTGGTTTAGTGAATACTAATCCGACAGTTCGCGTTGTCTCCCACGCGAATGTTAGCACAGAGCCGAAGCATCAGAAGAGTGATATCGTAAAAAGCGGACGCCGCAGGGCGTGCAAGCGCGCATAATGAACGCTCTTGAAGGCCGCTCTACATAGCCAGTGTGGGTATCCCCATGGATCGGTAACTTTTGCTAGAAACACCATCACTTGTCTCAAACACGTACCTTTACGACTACAAGAAGGAATCGGATGCGAGGACACCCGACTTTCACGCGTCGCGTATCGTATGAGAAAATCACCGGATAAAGTCCCAGCATTGTGCCCCTTTAGGACTCATATCGCGAGTTCTTCGTCCTCGCCTGACTGGCCTTGGGACACCGCGTCATCTACTGACAGACATCGAGTAGGAGCGGCGCCCCAGCTCCAAACGTACCCCATCTCGGTTAGCTACTATTCCTGCAACATCCGACAGTTCCGCCAGAAACCAAAGCGCGCAAGAAAAAGACCCGGATACATTTTCGACCACCGCGGAATGGGACCGCACCCCTCCCGACCGCTCGCGCTACTTATTCCAACAATTCGAAGTTAATCTCACGCGCACGCACACCGCATTTTCGGCTAATCTTCCCCCGATCGTGAACAAATATACTATCGCGGACGACGGAGAAAAAAGAGAGGAGGCTCGCGCGAAAGAACACGGAACGACAGGAAAGTATCGCAACCACCGCGAATCCACACAACCGGTAAACCAGCGCGCCTTCGAACTCCATGTCTCGAGCAAATAGCCCGCACATGTCGAGTCGCTCACCCCTCGCTAAAAGCAGCCAAATTTATTACCAGACCCTCAATCAAGGGAAAGGAGGCTGAAATGAAGGGCGGCCTAAAGCACGCTTCCCCGGCGCATAATCCAATCGAGTTAGTGGAGAAACCGATGAGAGTATGGTATTTTCACTGGCGCAAGGAAACCTCCGAGAAAGAGTTGGATGAGTGTGCGAACGTGTAATAGAGACGGAGCGGAGGGAAAGCAGGACGAACCTTGAACCGCGCTCTCAACCCCGCCGCCGCCTCCCGAACCATACTTACAGCGCAACATTTATAGCGCCCATCTCAGCGAGACCCTCCTGTGGAGTAACTATAACCGCGACACCCCCACTTATTCTTACACCTGCTCATCCTATCTCCTCCACAATGTCAAACTAGAGTCAAGCCAATCCTAGTCGACTTCCCTACGATTCTGAAGGAGGTTAACCCTCCCACCTTGCGTGTCCGTCCGACTATTGCCCATTCCCTCTTGGCGCTGCGATCCTCGCTAGACAGATAATTAGGGAACTGATTAGCGTATATCTTCCCGTCTTAATCCATTCTCTATGCGCACAGTCACCTAACTTACGATTGTACCTTCCACGTTTCGCACTACCGCTTAAGATGAGAGCTCATTGTTACTCCCGCCGTTACTCCGCTGCGTTCTATCTGAGAGTTCTTTCGAGCTTGACATTCATGAAGCACTGTTTGCTAGAAGATCACATCGCACGTGCAACTACCGGTGAGCCATCAGCGATGCTATTATATGATTATTTAATTAGACTAGATTCAGGTATTTCCCACTGGTCGTGCCAGTCGTATCTAGAGATTCGACCCTGTTAGTACCACCGATGACGTATTGGCGCGAGAGCTCAAATATGCTTAGTGAAAGAACCAGACTATTGACTGCGATCTCTCACCCATTTTGTAAAAAACCAACCAAGCACTCGTCACAACGAGCAGCGCTTTAGCCAAAAGATATCTCGTTCAGCCGACGCTGAAAACAGAACCCCCGTCCCTATGTCCCCGCCAACTTCGTCCACGGTAAACAGGGAGACAGACAATCGACGCGTACCGTATCCGGCATCCCGAGTATAACCAGACAACTAGAAGTCACTTAATCTCATTAAACCGAGACGGCGCCCTAGAGCCTCCGTCACCGAGACTCTGGCGCTCTCTAATGACAAAGGCCGATCTGTGCTCCGGCCCCCCAGAGCCAATACCTTTCTCCCACGAAGTTAATCGCTATCGAAGTTTTGGCACCATTCCATTGGATCCTACTTTTCCAGATAGCCACAAGAGCACTCGAACCTCGGGAACTCTCCAAGGATCTTGTGTTGAGCGCGTACCCCTAAACGAGGCGAGCAAGAGACTCGAAATGACTCGATTAATATATGAGCACAAACCCTCCACCACAGTTTCAAGGACTGCGACACACCCGCCGTGGAACGCCGCAAAATAATAGCGACGCTGCTAATCCGGACGATCCCAGCGAGTATAGTCTAAAAGCCTTTCTTCCATATCGAAAATGATCCAGAAGACTCCGCGGCGACCTGATGAAGAAAAGAGCAAGCTCCTATCCCCGGACCGGCCACCAGTGGCTTAAGCGGTCATAAAATCTTCACCGTTAACCAGGAGTCATCGTGCTAGTCCTAAAAGTACCTACAATATAATAAGAAATCTTAATCGCACCGCGTCTATGATCAAACCTAGAATATTTTGATCCGAATCCACCTTTCGCTAACCGAGCGGCAACCGACAGAAAAATCTGAAACACATCATTTCAGCCAAATGAGAATATAAGTGATATTTTCGCAGACATAAAACAGAAATACAGAACAGATAGAAACTAAGAAAGGAGGTATGCGAAACTTTTAGGACAACCAGCAAGCCATTAACCACCGCTGCGCTGTTGCTACGCCGCCCCACTCCAACTGTGTTCCATCTGCACGCCGCCGCTACTCCTGGTGCTGCTGCCACACCGAAACCGAGACAGAAAATTCAACATAAAAACTAAGAAAAGAGGTAGACTGCAACTGGCAATCCAGCCAGCCAATACCACCGCTGCGCTGCTGCTGTCGCCGCCGCCACTCTAAACTGTATGTGTGCCAGTCATGCCTGCTCATGCCTGCCTTGGTAGTCTGATCCTGCCACGGCCATGCGACATCAAGTAAACAGATATCAGATAACAAACTAAGAGAAAGGGAGCGGGAAAGACGATATCTATCAGAGGCAATCCAGCCCAGTCCGATTAACAGAGCCCGCTGCTGCCTGTCGCCGCCGCCACCAACTGTTGTTCCAGCTGCCTGCCTGCCTGCCTCCCCCGAAAAAGACGAACAAGAAACAGAGAAACTTAAGAAAGAAAGGAGCGAACGTCTAACATATCCAAGCCGAGCCTATTACACATCAACAGACTGAGCACTCGACATACTGTCGCCAGTCCTGCCACTCAAGACTGTTTGTTGTTCAATGTTATCTGGCACTTGCCTCTGCCGCTCCGAGAGAAAACCATACTATGTGACGACAATAATGTTTAAAGCAAAAATCGGTTGAAAATCTCATATGGGACAAGATAGCCATGTACAAGAAAACTCGTCCAAAATAAGGGTGCACTCACACGACTTTAAACCAAGCTTCTAGCCGCAGGGCTTGACAGGAAAACATTTTATCCTGTACAGCCCCTCTCGTAGCATAACCGAACGAGTGTAGACTGAGTTAGACCCTGTCCCCAACAACATGTCCTTCGAGAATTTGTGGTTCCCATCCCGAAGAAATTAGCTTGCTACTACCACCAAGACTGCACCGGAGGCGCCCACTCCGAGCTTAACGCCATGAGCTTCTGCGCCATCCCACCTGACCGCAGTCCCCTACTTCTCTTACGAGAGGACTCATCGAGATCCCGTATCGCATTCCCTAAATCATATTCCGGGACGGTCCCCCCTCCCGAAGGAGAAGGACAGAATCACAAAAGTAACCATACAGCACCGTGAGTATCGGACCGGCTTTAGCGCCATCCATATTCTAGTATTTTGTCCGGCTAGTCGCTTTCTGGCAGATGTGTGTATGTTTGTTAACCGACAACTCGCATTGTCGGATGCCGACTTTCCACACAAGCCTCGCTTGTCTTGAGCGACCAACGCCTCCTTTCTCGATCAACCATTGACGCCATAAAGAATAAGGTACTTAGCCCCTTTATAAATCACGAACTTTGTGACTACACCCCATCAAGCGCCACATTTAAGGCTTATGAGAGCCACCACCAACAAATCGCCCCACTAAGTACCTCTTGATGCGCAAAGAGCTTCAATGAAAATAACCCTCATTCAACTCCGTTTAGAGTTTGACAGTAGTATGAGAAGCAAAATAATCAAATGCCACCCACTAAGATCCCTCTCTAATTTTCATTTCTTACATAATACCTGGATAGTAAATAACATCAAAAAAAATAGCGCGTGCGTAAACGGCACCTATAGACTATCCTGAGAAACTTCGGAGGAACCAGCTACTTAGATGGTTTCGATTGGTCTTTCGCCTCTATGCGCAGCTCGACATATCGATTTTATGCCACGTCAGATATCGCATGCGACCTCCACCAGGGTTCACCCTGCTTACATCCTGCCTAGGTCAATATAGATCACCATCTTCGTGAGACCAGAATATGCCTTATGAAAGCCCGCTACTCAATATACTTACAAGCCTGTACAAACGGCAGACCACTACGTGCCCGCCCCCTATAAATGAAAACAAAGCAAAAAAAAATTTGTCATAAATTGTTTGGGTAACGGGGAAGCAGCTAGCCGGTTAGGCATTAAAGCGAGAAGGAGCGGCCGGGCCCCGGGCTGCGCCGTCCACATACAGTGTGTTAATCGGTGAGGGACCAGAGGCATAAAACCCACTCACCTACACTGAAAAAACCCGTGAGCGACACCGGCACCTGTTAGAAAATACTACTACCGCACGCACCCCCGAAATACGTAGGTAATCAGCCTCTATGAATAGAATCACTTTCGTTCGCCTTGTATTAGACAAGCCCACTTGCGCATATATTCTAGACTTCTTGCGTCCTGTTTCAAGACGGGAATCGTGATAAGCTGTCGCAAACTACACCGCGTTGCGCGCTGCGAGACATAGCGGGGGCATAGCGCGGGCAACGACTCGCCTTCACTCAGGTAGCTGCTGAGGTGGTGAGAGGACGTAAACCCCCAGTCAAGAGCACACTTTACAACATTGAACCGTCCGAGAGGCCGTCAGAGCAACGGGGCGGCCCCGCAAAACTCGGAAAACCCGGCGGCGTCTTCAAACCGGCAAGCGTATTATTGCTGCCTATCCTATGGAGAACGAGATAATTATAGCGAGTTTCCTCAGAACCACCTCTAGGCAATCGAACACGTCTGCTTGAGTGCCGCGCGCGCCGCGATCGGTCGACGCATGACATCGAGCGCAGAGAAGGCAGTCATCGAAGACGCACCGGTCGGCGCTCGCTGCCATGACAAAACTCGTAAAATCGTACAATCTACGAATATACGCGGCGGAGAGAAATCCCTCGAAAGAATCTCACAGGGATCCGTTCAAGACCTAGAACTGATAGAACGACACCGCATCGTTACTCCGGGTGTGAAGTTGAAAAACAGGTCCCGAATTTATCTGTACGAGAACGCTCAGTTCGAGCCTTTCTAGACCGTATGCGGGGTAGTTTCACGCCTCTCTTGAACTCTCTCTTCAAAGTTCTTTTCAACTTTCCCTCGCGGAACTTGGAACCAAGTAAAGATTTAAGTGTGATTAGAGGCTACTAATTCTCGGTATCGGTCTCATCATCGGGAATCTACTTAATGGAGACTCAAACCATCTGAGCTGAGTGCGCATTATCACACATGCAACCCTACCTCAACAAAGTATGCAACCGCATCATTATGAGGCAAATCACCGACGCAACGACCCTACCGTGCTACAACACTCGCGTGATGAATATGGCCAGTCGTGTGTCAATTAGACAATTACGAAACTAGACACTTACTGCCGCGTATTCGGGCTTCCACTTTACGATTAGTCATCTCTATACGGACAGTAGGCATCGCTCACAGGACCTGTCGCCACACTACTCTATGCGCACGCGCTAAGGCTACCTCTCACTGTTCAGTCGACTCCTTAACTAAGGGAATTCCCTATTATCATCTGTTCCTCCCGCGTAACGGTTATATAATGCTGTAATAGTCGAAATGCGAGAGGAGATACTCAATACTCCTGAAAAAAACAAGGATTACATCGCCGTTACTGCAGCATATATCTAATATCCACCGAGAGATGGACCAGAACAGACGCGTCCGCTGCCGCCGCTTACTGTAGGCTGCTTGGTGAACCAAACTAAAACTAGTAAATATATACCTCAATTAATAATTGATCTTATCCTTGTCATGATTAGTATATGCGATTCATTCATTGTACAGCACAAACCCGCCAGATCATGATGTTATTATACCGCCGACAATAAATTAGAGCAGCAAAGAAATAATTTCCCATCCCCCACCACTACGTAGCAACGAGTATTCTCACTCTTCTGGAATAGGACCTATGAGCTGCGCTAGCTTTGCAATGATGAGGTTGCATAGTCCTACTATATATTACGGATCTAGGGCTAATTCATGCGTTAAGTCGATCTCAGGTAGAGACGCCACCCCATAACACGAAAGATAGCACCACCGAATCCCACCAGCAACAAAAGAGCTTTGGTGCGGACGATACACGACAACAAATATGCAATAAAGCAGTTGTTACGCACAGCGTCATGAAACAGACGTTATCTAGCGTAGATACATGAGTCGCAGAGAAGCCGCGGAACTTACCAATTCCGATAAAATACAGCACAGAGAAGTAACTTACTACTAAACCTCATGATCACCTACAGCTGGATAAATGCGTCTCCTCTCATATGCGCTATTATACGACTGATGCGCACTATAATATGCAGAATGCACATTGAGAGTTTCTTCGCAGGTACTTAGGGCAAACAGTCCTCGAAAGAGAGAAACGCACCTAAAGATCGGATGGCGGCACGCGAGGAACTAACAAAACATCAACAGTTGCATCATTCTCAGATAGCTACCTACTACGCGGGTCGCCATCCGCAACACAATGTTATGCGCTCTAATACCACAAAGACAATACCTTCCAACCCACCACTCCAGCTTTGTCAATGATCGGTCGCCAAATTTCACTGCCTCTCCCCCACTCAATCTGCGTTACTCTCTTTCTTTTCAACGGCTAGACCGTCCGCGCAACTAATATGCGCACCCAATTTACGAACTTATCTAAATATACGATTGATGCACACCAGACCTTACTTTAAACTCCTCTACATCCCAGAAAATCCTGTATTTAATTCGAGAAAGGAAAACAGCGCTCTAAGCTTAACATACGTTGATTACAAATTGTATCGATGTCTACCAGCCACTATGCGCCCCTGCGTTTGTCGAAAGAGACAACGACGTCGAGCGACTTGGCAACTACGTACTTCGTATACACCAATTACACTCCTATATAATTCATCTTGCACAATGCCACTTTCTTTCAACGTGAATCTGTGGAATTATTAATGATGTGAGCGTTAAACGCCTGATATCAGATATCGCCCGCCCGAACACCCAGATCTATTCTCCCTTTTGCCGAACCTGTACACTAAGTAGCAATCTAGGCTAACGCTAGCTTAAACTAGTCATACGTCACCCGCGGCATCTTTCCCTCGAAATGGCGCCCTAATCAACCAAAAGTGAGAGTGTCGATAAAAAGTCTTATAGGTCCGGTGAGACCATTGCTTTCATACACGCGAACAACTTCTCACACACAACACAGGTGAACCCATACCGAAAAAAGCTGGAGAAGAAGAAAAAAGAAAAAGGAGGTCGAGGACCCGAAATTATTGGTGTTGCACGACGTATCGCATCTATCGAGATTGCTTGAGCTAAATATTAAGAGTGAGAGAATAATAGATTCCACAAGAGTAGCAATACCAATCTCTTTGAGCGCACACAAAACCGTGTATCCTAAAACTAGCAGCCTTAGCAGCAATTAATCCTCTATTATATCTTTTCCTACAGATGCGACGTTATCAATATTTTATAGCGTTCCACACGGGTACGATATTTAATATCGGATACTACATTACGTCACCGAAACCGGTCTTCCTGCGAAAGAAACTCGTGTCGCAGCCAATTCCTTCACCACGCTCAAACCCGATTCTCAACCAACCGGCAGCAACTGAAACCGTAAAAGCGGCCAGCAGTAGTAACAGCAGAAGCAGCAACAATTTGGCAACTGGCAGCCCAATCCATTGCCAAACGAGCAGATATTATATTAGCATAATCACACGTAGAGCAGGGAATCGCAGCAAAACTGCTTAATCAAGGCTGACTGTACCTACAACCACTCTTGAATATCCATATATTGACGAGTATCAAGAAAATTACAACAATCACGAAACGCTTTTTAGATAATCCATATATGGTCGGTAGGCGGGTGAAAGTTGGACTGCTCGACCTCCACGATCACAGAACGTAGAATATGCTCCCGTTCTTCACTTATAGAAGGCTCTGGGGTTGGAGTATGATGAGCTGATGACGTTGCCGGTCGATTTACTCCAACAGTGACACCACGTTCTTCTCTTCTTGATGGTTCTGGGGTAGGAGTGCGACGAGCTAATGATGACGGTTGATTCCTTCTGGTTGTGAAAAATCCGTTATTCGTTTTCATGAATTGTTCAAGGAAGAGTTGATTAGCATGAAATCCTTCAGAAAGCATTGGTGAGTCCTGGAACATTTGTTTCTTTTTTATGTATCTAGAATGTGGAGTCGATCGGTATATTAAATCTGAGCAGCGAATATCATAATAGTAGTTCATAACATGACTACCCCTAAGACAGATTTTATCTTGCCATTGGTATGTATTGTACGCCAAGTTCTCAAAGGCAGTAAAAGCTTTTATTGAATGAGCTCTCATGAGCTTAGGAGACATGATGGCATCTTTTAGATGGTCGGCGAAAGCTGAGCCCCATGCTCTAATAATTCTTTTCTGATTGAACCTATATATATATCCTGGATTGGCGGAATCATAAGCATTACACGGACTCGAGGATTCTTTCTTCTGGCCATTTGGGTAATCTGGTCCATTATTTTAGGCACATCATTGACTTGTATTTCTGGTACAGGCTCGAAAACAGTAGTTTGTCGATTGCCGTTGTAGATGGTTTCCGTTGCCAGGCAAGTGGTGTAAGAGCCCAAATCAGTAAAAATTGGACCTGTTTCGTCATCATTGCTTCTACTCGTTCAGTACATTCGGACAGAACACTTCCGGAACTACAATCAGTTAAAAGGTTGAGATCATATTCCTCTTTTAAGAACATCTTATTCTGTTTGAAAAGGTCCACCACGCTGGCTCCGACAACAAGTAAGAGTGGCATCTTCACAATTCACAAGAGCTGGAACGAGGAATATGTCGCTTTAGTTACTGCATTATGTATGTTTTATGTTACATAAATTTACTTCTTGCTCCAAAATTTGCATTTAACCTAACCTAGCTAAAGTGAACATTGAGCAATAGTTTTTTGTTTGTCAGACAGGACCAAGAAATCAGGAAGTCTATAATGTTCACGTAATAATAAGCAATGTCAAATGAGCAAGTCGGAAGGACTGGTAAATTTATGAACATAAATAAAAGTAATAAATAATAATAAAAAAAATAAAATAAAAATAAATAATAATCATTCATCGTAGTTTATTTTCTGTAATTTCTTCATAAATTCATCATCACTTACATTATTCAAAAAGATAATACTTCATATTAAAATTTACACCCTTTCTAGCTATAAATAGATGTTTTGTTGTGTGTGCATTTTACTTTATTTATTTGCAAAAATTAGTAGTGTGATCAAGGAATTTTTTAAAATGCTGGAAAACTGTTTATAGACATATAAATAAAGAAAAAGAAAAGAAAACGACTATGTCTTTCTGATTAGGACATCTCCTAAGTATAAGTTTTCAGTGTTACATATATATAATAATATTATATTAAATATAATATAATAACTAAAATGTCCAGCAATTCAATTCCGATAGAGCTGAGAGGCAGGTATTCAGTGAAGCTGTGAATAAATAACAAAGTGTAAACTATATTTGTTTTTATCTAGTGTAAATGGCAACAAAAAGCATGAAGAATGATTTTGGCTCCAAAAACTTCTTTACTATAATTTAATCTTTCTCTTTTATTCGTTCTCTACTGAATTTAAATCTTTCTTTCTTAACTCTGGCTCCAGCATTGAAGAAGGAACAACAAAGGGACAGTAAGCAAGAAGAAAAGAAACAGAGGAGAAAAGGAAAGCAGAGAAGAAGGATTGCGAAAGACAAGAGAGAGAAGGCTTGCGTAGGCTAGGTGCAAGCGGCAACAGGTCAGAAATGCACTTTTTCTTTCTGGTAGTTTGGTAAACAAAGCTATTTCTTTCCAGTTTAATCTCTTCAGTTTAATCTCTTGCTGGGTTTTACTACTACTTTTCTGGTTAATATTACTATTCTGTTTCCTGATACTGATAGTATATCGTATTTTTCAGATATACGATGGGCTAAGACAGACAACTATCCGAATTTATCGGCATCAGATAATTGTAATGGATACCTCCTAAACACTTTAAGCAACAAACGCTGCTTGAAAAGGGGCCTCCATAGACGATCGGATGATTATCATTATAATAGACGAAAACTGATATCATGAAAAGCTCACAGAAACTTTCAAGAACCTCCGGAATGGGCAATTGGCCAGGAAGTTGAAGGAGTCGTAATGTTTTCTGGATGTGTCTGCCCTGTAACCGATATTTTTGAGGATGCTTTCGTAGTTCATCGATAATGGTGTTTCGAAGTTCTTAATGATGATCTAAAGTAGCATACAGATGAATGGAAAAGCATCGATACAGTGAATCACCACCTCCCGCCACCTCAACCACAAAATCCATCAGGTATGAAATCTACCGAAGGATTGACCGAGTGATCTGGTTCTGGAAGAGAGTCAGAGTTGGGATCTATTGGTGAGCGGGAAAGTGCATCGGCTACTACATTGCGTTTGCCTGCAATGTGACGAATTTCAAAATTGAATTCATTCAGTTCCTCCATGGTGCGGGCTAGTCGACCGTCGACTAGACTCATATTTTGCAGATAAATCAGAGGCATATGATCAGTAAATATGATGAACTTGACTCCACATAGGAACGGTCTCAATGACTTCACGGCAGATCGTAAAGCCGTTAGCTCCTTATCTATGACTCCGTAATTCCTCTGAGCACCATTAAAGGTCATAGATATGAAAGCTATTGGTTTGCGTTCATCCTGTTGAATCTGAGAGACACGCCCCAGCACCAATGTCGGAGGCGTCAACATGAAGTTCCATGGGTGAAGCGTTAGAGTCATAATCTGGGAATCCCAGCAAACAAGGGTTAACCAAGGCCCGCTTGAGTTCCTCAAATGCCTGCTATCACTCTGTAGTCCATTGAATGGTTTTACCTCCCGTTTGAACAGGATAAGGTTACTGAATCTCGTGAGCAGTTATTGAAATGTGGCGTCTGTAAAAATTCACCAATGTCCTAGATTGGCTGAAGTGTTTCAGAGTGGTGGGTACTGGAAACTCCAATGCTCCCTGTATATTTTTCTGCAATGGTAAATTGCAATGGGATTTATGTGATGGCCTAAAAACTCCACCTCAGTTCGACATAGGCGAGTCTTGCTGGGTTTGAGCTTATAGCCATTTTGTTCTAATGCAGATAGAACTTTATCTAAGATGATGAGATGGTCTTCAAAAGTCTTGCTGAGAACGATGATGTCATCCAAATAAACCATCACCTTAGAACACTGCAACCTGGTTAACGCAAGCATCATCCCACGCTGAAACGTGGCCGGACCGTTCTTCACCTCGAACGGCATCTTCAGATACTCGTATTGAGCGAACAGTGTGGAAAACGCAGTT
Source organism: Trachelipus rathkii (assembly GCA_015478945.1). Classification (NCBI taxonomy): domain Eukaryota; kingdom Metazoa; phylum Arthropoda; class Malacostraca; order Isopoda; family Trachelipodidae; genus Trachelipus; species Trachelipus rathkii. The sequence continues at coordinate 14,643 of JABUQX010124178.1, read as the reverse complement.
TTCTCAACACTATCTGGCTCCATTGAGACCTGATAATACCCTTTTACTAAATCAATAGTGGAAAAGTATGTATTTCCATACATATTATAAATCATGTCGATCAGGTTCGGGAATGGAAAGGAGTCGGATTTAGTGACGTTATTTAGCTTGTGATAATCTTTACACAGTTGAAGTGTACCATTCGGTTTTCTGACAGGTACAACGGGTGCCGAATACGGTGATTTACTTGGACGGATAATATTCTGGTCCAAAAGATCACTGCATTGCTGCTCAATTTCTTGAGCCAATGGTCCCTGGAAATGACGGACCGGAAGACAAACTGGTTGGTTAGTTTCTAGTTCAATGGCATGGGCAATATTAGTGGCTACCCCCACGTCACTATCACCAGAACTGAGAGCCGCTTGGTGAGTAAGCAAGATATTGAGAAGGTCTTGTTTCTGAGATTCCGTAATTGGCAATACAGAGATACTAAATTCTTCAATTAACCAACCGCTCTTTGGTCCAAGCAGAGGGAATGGGATGGAGCCTATTTCTTGGTGGGGACTAACCATCTGTGAAACTAAACTTGTAATTCAGTCTCAACAGTCAAAGGTAAAAACTGTCCTGGGCGGGTATTCCTATGGATGAAAAAGGGTCAATCAGAGGTGTTGAGGACGGCTATCTGTGATATATCTGATGAAAGGTCAACAATTCCGGGAACAGAAACTAGAGAAGAGGATTCATTGCCCTGGAATCCCGCAACTGTCATTGCACCATCTTAAAAACCCATAACATCAACAAGTTTACATGAATGCGGTGGTATTTCGTTGGAGTGTACAGAGACACAACTGAAGAACGGTAAATTGAGACTATAATCTCTAGCGACAACTTCTATATTTCCCCCCGAACGATGAATCGATTCCCTGGGAGACATGTCTGGAAGAAGGTTATTCTCCTGCAGAGAAGCTGCACAGAGTACCAACAATTGTGGCATAAATTCGGTGGGAACCACGAAAAACAATGTCGGTGGTGTAGAAAATCCATTTTCAAAGAAGAGAGGTAATTTAACATATTGTTCAATTGTAACCGCATGGTTTCGCTTCAACCCGCTAATAGCCTTCACGCCGACTTCTGCAGAAGGCAGAAGTTCTATATTTTTGAAATCTGCAAGTACGGCCGAGCTGATCAGGCTTATGCCTGATCCGCTGTCAACCATCCAACCATAAAAGTCTGAACTATTATGAGAAAAGGCGATACAGACTATGAGCGGAATAACGCACTCTTTCGCCTTGTCCAGAGATTTATAGAGATTGTCCTCAAATCCCTGTCAGCGGCGATCATACCAGCAGTATTTATCTCTTCTGGAGCTGTCATAGCAGTATGTTCCGCGACTATATCATTTGTACATTCTAAATCTCTTCTCAAAGTGTTTTTTGTTTCTGACCCAAATGAGTCTGTTACAGCGGTGGCTTTATGTGTTAAGGGGCTGTTTGATGTGGCAAGTGTAGCATTATGAGTGTCAGTGTTTATTTCATCTAAATTATGAACTACCCTTCCCTCACTATCAACATTAACACCCATTTCCCCCACATCATTTACTGCAAGAGCCAACATTTTGTCTGGTTCTTGCTGCAAACTCCTCTCCACAGAATGGCTCATTTCCGGGGAGGTTTGGAGTTTAAATCCCCAGAACTATTATCGGTATTTGATTCTACAACATCTTGTTGAACATTGGAATTAGACGAAGAATGTGTGTTGTCCGCATTATTTTGAGAAGAAGTATTCCTACTCTGACCAGATTCCTGAAGGGATCGGGACTGTGTGTTAGACCTCTGTGTCTGGTTTCTTGACTGTGTGTTTAGCGGTGGTGTTCTTTGAGTGCAGTGAATTCCTGCATGTTTGCCCTTACTATAAAAGACAAACAACACATGTATTGGACTGTGTTCGTGTGTGGGATGTCTGTAATGCCCTATATTCAGCATGTACATGCCCCCTTTTACTACAATATGAACAGACACCCAACCACTTATAACAATCATCCATTATATGTCCAACATTCTCACAGTAATCTCAGCTGATGAGTGTTTTTGTGTGTTGGAGTGATTGGACTATAATTCTCTCTGAGATTGTGCAAAACAAAATTGTCTGAGAGTTTGTAAATTGTTTGTCGGTTTGTGTCTGTAATCTCGGGAAAACCGGACTTCCGATGGATGTGTTATTTGTGTTTTGTGTATTTTTCTGTTTAGGACTACTGAAAGTATTGTGAGGAGCATTTTTAATGACATCAGTCCAACCCAGAGTGACGGTGTCTATTCTGATTGTTTCATTTAGATTGGGTTGATCTGAACTACTGAAATTAGAATTTGATGATCCAGAATGCACAGGCTGAGAAGAACGACTTTCCTGAAGATCATGATCAAATTTCGCAGCCAAACTGACAATTTTAGACCATGGTACTCACTCTTTTGAGTCTGTTTCTTATTGTGCAATGTATTCATTCACTTTTTTCTCGACATAAGGATGTAAACTCACGAGAAATGCTGTTCTTAAAGATTTGTGCTCTTTCATGTCAAGACCATTGTACGCCTTCTTGGCAAGATGTTCCAGCCGAAGAGCGAACATACGGATACTTTCGCCTTTGGTACGGTATGCTGAGTGATACGCTTGGAGTTGATAATCTTCCTTACGCAGTTCTTCCTGGTGGTACCAAGCCAATAATGTTTCTTTTACTGTACCATAGTTTCGATCATCTTTAATAATAAATTGTAAAGTTGAAGAAATCGAACCTTCAAGCTGTCGTCCTAATAGATGCAACCACTGATGAGATGCGTTAGGATAATTTACTGTACAATACTGTTCAAAGTTGGCAAAGTAACCAACCAAGTCTTGGTCGGCTTCATACTTGAATTTGCTGGGGTCTACCACCTTAGCTTTTCTGGAATGTTTGGCAATTTCAGTTAATAAAAGCACAGCCTGGGACATCAATTGGATTTGTCGATTCATGATGTCGGTGTGTGAAGGTGCAAACAATTGTGGTGGTGGCACACTATGACTAATTTCATTTGGAATTGGAACTACTGTATTAAGATGTTCAAGTGGAGATGAATAAGTAACTGAGGGACCACCTTCAACCGCAGCGTGTCTTGGTCCAACAGCCGGAGTTGTCATCGGCTGACCAGGCACACTGGTAGCCAAAGGTGCCTGAACACTTGAAAAACCTGGAGAATCGAAAATCACACCTGTTGAAACCTGATATGTCAAATAGTTGTCTGGTGTTGGTAGAGAGTTGTGCTGCTGTTCATGTAATAAATGTTGTGGCAGTAGCGTCTGTAAGAAGAAGCTGTGGACACTGAAAGACATAATAATTGTTCTGAATTATGCGTGAATTCACAGGGGTACCTAAATCTATCAGTGGAAAATTTGTTACACCAGATGTCGGTATATCTGTTGTTACGGTAGTGAGAGTGGAAGTTACTGTGGTAGGAACTGCATTATGACAAGGAGTGTAAACTGTCGAACTACTGATATTTGAAATTTGTGGTTGCATTGGTTGCATAAACAACGCTTGCATTCTTTGCTGTTGTGCATGTTGCTCACGTAATACAGCAAATTAAGTTTGGATCGTGGAAACTAACGCCATAAATGGGGTATCTTCACTTTTCTCGATCTCTGGATTCTGAACCGGAAATGGGCTAGGTCTATTAGCTTTACATTCCTTTTCCTCTTTAAGGAACCTTTCCATTTGTTGGGGTGATGGCGGTGGCATATCTGCGACACTGTCTACCCGCTGGGCAACCAAATCAGTTGCAAGCCCCATCGCTCCTTCATCTCCCAACAAATCCACTCCATCTACTTCACTTAACCCCCCATATTCTTTCCCTCTATCAGCCATTCCTTTAAATCCCACTAAAAAATAATTTATCAAACAAAAACTCTGTATTTAGCTGGGAAAAAAGTTAATTATCAACATGAATCATAAATAAATGAAATAATTTATTAATAATTTAAATTTAGGGATGAGATGATGATGATAAATGATTTGAGGGAAGCAAATTCAGTTAGGAGAAGGTTAAATTGTCTGAATTTCTATTACTGATATTTTAAAGCTCAATAACTTATTTTTAAACAAGCTGCGTGTCTGCTGACTCGAGAGAAGCGCCAGATGAGCATTCACGATTGAACTGCCAAACTTCTCCCACAGAATACTTCCCGATCGCTTGAATCAGTCAGAGAAAGTTAAGGTACTGGGAGATATGACAGAAAACAGCTATGCTTCTATGTAAAAAAAAATAATGGTATGTTGAAATTAGTTTTAAGATTAGCTAACAATCATACGTGCATCCCTGTTCGGGTGCCAAAAAATTTAAGGGTGGGGGTATGTAAAGGGGAGAGAGGTGGCAAAGACGCCGTGTTCCTAATACATCTCATGGGAAAAGCAAACTGCCCTCAGAAACCAAAAAACAAATAACCTGAAACCCGCAGAAAAGCTAAATCACAAAAGTTTCCCCTTAAACATACACATTAAATTTACTAAAACAGAGTTCAAAGATCAGTGACAGAAAGAGAGGGAAGTACGAATAGAGATGGAAACTCTAAATTATTAGGCCAATGTGACTAACGGTCAAGCAAACTTTAAGGGAATAATTTCTGTTGTATTTCTGTGGGAATAGCCAGAAAGTTCAATTGATTCAGCACACTAGGGATTCTCTTGATCAATGAAAGACATATGATTTTAAGTTTATTATAAATGTAAAAAAAAATATATACAATGGAATCACAGTTCCAATACTGTAAGCAAACGAATATAGATAGAGGTGCCTTTTCATTTATCAGCAAACACCATCCAGAGTGGCACCATAAATAATAAATAATGGAGCAAGGGTGTAATATGAATGAATGTGGGATGAGATGCAGTATCAAATAATGCTCTTATATACTTATCTGGTTAAAGCTTCTACGGAGTCTTGTTGATCTCAATCGCACAATGGTGGATTCAAACTGTAAGATCACTTCAGAGATGGAATGTCTTGAGTATGAAGTCAGAGAGAAGGAACGACCAAGATATAAAATATCTTGACCGAAAAATAAAATTGAAGCCAGGGGATAAAAATCTGATCCCGAAATTAAAATGTTCCCAAAATAGAATCCGGAAATAAAACCTGAAGAATTTATAAAATCGGTTTTATTCCTTGGTTATAATAATATAAAAATAATAAATGCCAATAATAATAAGAATAATAAAGTGGTCTATAAAAAGTAAAAAATATTTAATTAAAAATTTTATTGCTGAATAATAAGAATAAGTTAAACCACTGTAAATAGAGAATTGCATTGCATAATAAGGATTAAGTAACAGGAGCTTTTAAATATCTAAGAACACCTACCCTATTTGAAGGAGTAGAGGTTTTATTCTTTTATATTCGTATTACTTATAAGGTCCTTTCTGGATCATGCAATCAACACTGACATTAGAATGTGAATGTTAATTACTCAAGAAAGATATAGTAATAGAGAAAAATCATAAAAATAGAATAAAAAGAAAGATATAGAAAAAAAAACAAAAAAATAACAAAAATTCAATAAGAAGTACAAGCAGACAATAATAAAGAAAGAAAAAGAACGATAATTATTTTTTTCATATATGCTTTTTTGCATCGTTTTACAGATTGATCATGGTAAACAGCATATTGAGAGATATTTAGGTTACCATTTTACGTATTGCAACTTGAATAGAACAATGAATGTAATGAACTATTTCAATATTCAATTTCAAAAGTGGTCAACACCGTGACGAACAACGGGTCAAACTTTGTTTCTGAAAAACTTTTAATATGCCTAAAAAACAGACGTAATTAATATAGAGGGGGGAAAAAGGATTAAACATTAAACAAGTCATGGCATTATTTGTAAGTATAAATAACCTATAACTATTGGACAGTTCTCGATAGCCCGACAGTCTTGACAGGCCCTTACAACGATTCGATGGATTGGCAAGGTCTGATACTGTAGATTTTGCCATTAATTCATCATAGCGAGTGATTTTTGGGAGATGGACAGTTTGATGCGAATGGGGACCTCTGGATCTCTCTTCATGCCTCCAACAGACCCAGAATGCTTAGAGCATTTGCGACGTTTACATTAGACAGTTTTCCATTCACCTTTCTCGGATGTGCAGGAAGCATTAGAAAGAGAATGGGTCATCACATCAAGAATAGGGGACAGATTTGTGAATGAGTATTCCTGCACCTCCCCTATCATTCGTCACTCTTTCTATTAGAGAGTTAACGGCGATGATTATATACGGATGGTTGAAAGAAGGGTATAGAATCCCTTAGGGAGTGCTGATATAGGAAATTCGGAAGAAGAGTTATAGGAAAATTCAGAAGAGCTAGAATTTTCTTGCAGACTATTAGAGGGTTGATTGAGTGGTTTTCAGTAGCTGTGATTGTTTGAATACAATCTGTTGAATGTCATTGCTTTTCTCTCTGAGAGTTAGATTTATGGCGAGCCTCTTCTGGGCAGATTGTCATAAGTCTTGAGTTACTGAGTTTAGCTTGGAAAAATTCAATGGAAAATGGAAAGTGTCGAAACTAATTATCTTTAGTCTTGAGCCTTTATTATCAAACATCTTATCAAGAAGATTTGAGAAATAGTGGTAGGCGAATTAAAGGAAAAAGAGAGTCCTCTTGTATAAGTTTGGTGAACCGTATTTGGTAAGTATGGTGACAGATGTGTCTTGGCCAGGAAATGTTTTCCAAAATTTTCATCTGGACGAACCAGCTTAGTTTCATTGCTGGTTTGTTGAGAGGCTAGTACTCGGGATTGTGTTGTTGATGGCTTTTTGGACGGGAGATTGAATCATTGACTGCTTTTGTACTATTTGAGGAGTTAGTAGTGTGGGCAATAAAGGTAGACAGGTTGCAGTAACTGCCTGAGTTCCACATGGAATTTAGGAGAGCGACCGTTCTGGTAAGATTAGGTACATAGGACCATTAGGAATGTATAGAGACAAGCTAAAAAGCCACATGGGCCTATCGAGGACTGACCCAGTCAACCCACTACCCAAACCTGCTCATGCAAATCCACAAAGCCACCCTAGGGCTTGTCCAATTTTTGTAACTGAACAAAATCCACCAATTTGGCTTAGTCAAAACTAATGAATATATAAATATGATACCCAAACCATCCACATGCATTAATAACTAAGTTATGGTCACACATGCCATCTAACAATAATGGCCTATAACTAAAAACCTGCCAATTTGGCTTCGTCATATTTATATGATACCCAACCCATCCATACAACGAATCTAACCGTTTCTTAAATGTTGCAATCGAGTCACACTCAAACAACCTCCTGTGGCAGGAGAAAAAATTTCCAAAATTAACAACCCTATTACTGAATGGCATGCTGTTCTTATATCAAGATGGCATGCTTTCTTCTTACATTTGCTTTTAATGCCCCCTGGTCACCTGTCCATGTTCTACTATTAAAAATTTATTGGTCTCTGTGTTAATCAATAGATGTAAATATTTTGTAGACTTTAATCATGTCCCCTCTGAGAAATCGCCTTTCTACAGAAAAACATTCCTAACTCCTCAGGCCTCTCCTCATAGCTCTTCCCTCAAACCAAGAAATCATTTGTTGCTCTACTTGCACTCTCTCTAGCATATCTAAGTCTTTCTTTAAAAAGGGCCCCAAACTTGTGCACAATCTCTATTACTGGCCTAACATAGCTCTTATACAGTTTACTTATTACTTCCATTGCTCTGGTAAACAACATTGCGATTTTATTATACCAGCATCTTATTAGCTTATTTCTAGCTTCCAAACCATCGATTAGCTACTTTCAAATTACTGCTTATATCACACCTTAAATCTTTTTCTTGGTCCACAGAACTCAAGCCACTCCCCATTCATAATCGTAGTTAAAAACTTTTATTTGAGTAACCTAGGTGAAGAACCTTACACTTTTTACTATTAAAATTCAGTTGCTGCTATATATCTGCCCACCCAAGAAGTTTATCAAGAATCATCTTGAATCATTTATGCATCCTCACTATTCCTAAACTGAGAGTGCCACTTTAGTATCATCGTGCAAACTTAGAACCTTGCATTTAAGTCCCTGGGCTAAATCGTATAAATCATGAGGAACAATAGTGGCCCCAGGCCTGAACCCTGTGGGACACACTCTTCACTATTTCCCTTGATGATTTATTCCCATTTAATTGTACACACTGTTTTCTATTCCGCAACCACTCTTTAATCCACCAAATGTACCACTCCACCCTATACCCACATTTTGCATTAACTTTTTCATTCAGCGCTATGTGTGGGAACCTTCCAAAAAGTCTGTTACTAAAGTCTAAATATTACAAGTATCAACCTGTGGATCTTCACTTGGTCAATGCAGTCAGTAATGTTTTCCATAAATTCTAAAAGGTTTGTACGACATTACCTACCTCTGAAACCATGCTGGGATTCATACAATACCTTGTTATCTTTCAAATATTCTCTATTATGAAACCTACTCAGTAACATTTTCCAGAACCTTACAACATGAGATGTTTAAGCTAATGGACCTATAATCCCAAATCTTCCTACTACCTTTCTTATAAATAGGCACAACAATTGCCGTTTTTCCAGTCATCTGGTACCTCAGCAAATGTTATAGAATACGCTGAAAAACATCAGAAAATACGTGCCTTCCTCGCCAATGCTTAAGCTACCCTCTTTCAGAATTCTACCATAATTACCATCCAGGGCCTTGCAGCTTTACTTGGATCCATATGGTCTAATAAACGTTAATATCTTCTACATCAAATTCAAATTCTAGTTAAGTCTATTTGTTACATGCATACAAGAACTATTTAGTCTCGAAAACTATTTATCTAAGGCCTTTCCCTCTAGTAAACACTTGACGCAAAATAAGCATGAACCATGAGTGACCAACTTCCTTATTCTGAAACCTCATAAACATTTTCACTCAATTTTAATGGACCCAATTGTCCGTAATTTCTTTTACTTTTTGTAAAAAATTTATAAAAGTCTGAAAAAACTTCTTCAGCGTTCTTATTACTATTCCTTTGCTAATGAAATTTCTGGCCTCTTTTTGCCTTCTCTATCTGACTGGTTATAGTTCATTTCTATTTTTCTATAATTCAAAATCATTACTTCCCTATATACTACCCCTTGGAAATTATTTTAAACCATATTTGCGCTTTTCATTAACTTTTCTCTCTTATCTCTCTATTCCACCCAAACAGGTTTCTCTTCGCCACCCTATATTGGCTGGGTTTAATCTTTAAAACATACTGACTGAATATTCCATAAAATTTGCTTGCTTAAAATGCTCCCACATGATAAAACAGTTTCGGTCTTAACTCTTCCTATCCCAGTCAGTCTATACTAAAGCATGTCTCGAAGATTTTGGTTAAAATCGCACACTTTCGGAAACTCTATGATCTTTTCCTTATTAACTTGCAATTTGGGGCCCAAATATAATCATATTTAATTCTAATTATATATGAGTCACTAAAGTCCTAATTCTCCTCAACTCTAACTTCATCACCATACCTTTCATCATTAGTTAATATTAAGTCTAATTACTTTCATCCTATCTTGTGGGTTCTTGGACCATTCTGGGTCAAAAAGTTATCTAGGTATACAATTATGAATGCCAGAACTACTTACGGTCCATATTAGAACAAGGAATTCCCAATGAATGCCAGGAAAATTACAAAATCACCCATTAGGACTATACCTTTTTCAATCTTACCTGTGGCATGCTGTCCCAATTTCTTTCACAATTTCAGCATCTATTCTGGACTCTGGCCAGGAGGGCCTAAAAATGCCCCTATTCTATATGATTATTGTATAAAGATATCTACCCACACTGATTCAATATCATGATTAATCTTAAAGTCAGTCATTAGTACACGATTTGAATATTGGCTTTTAACATAAAAGCGCCATAAACCACCACCCTTCTTTCCTCTACGCTGGTATAAATAAAGTGAATATCCTTCTATTTCATATTTCTGAAAGGAGTCTCTATATAATTCTTCATTAACCCATGCTTCAGCTATGCAAATAATGTCTAGATTTTCATTTATGGTATAACTAATCAGCTCATCTTTTTTATTTCTAAGGCTATGAGCATTAGTGTAAAAGCATTTGATATTCGAAATGCTGCTATTTTATTGCTATCATCATTTAAACCTGTAAACAACATTAGTTTTATTCATCTCCCCACTATTACAGTTAACCATTGCTATATTTGTATCCAGATTTAGCCACCACCCCCAACTTTACCTCAGTTTTTGCTAAACAAGTCTCCAACTGAAACTGAAAAGCCCAACACCTTTACGACTCAAGTGAACTCCATCTACTGCAAAAAGATCTTTATCCAGAAATTCTCTCCACAAATCCAAAAACCTAATATTTTCTGAAAAAAAACATAATTTCCTAACCTTCATTTACACCTAAAAAGCCCTACTCCCCATTCCTGACCTGCCCCCCCTAACCTAGGTAAAATCCCAGAATCATGCACCTTCTTTCCACTAGCTTTCTTCTTCTGAATCAATCTCCTATAATCTGCTATTAATTCTGCTGACCTTCTATGCCCTATATCATTTGTACCACATGCACAATCACATCCTGAATCAACATTTGGAGAATCAAATAATTCTCTCTATCTATCCTATAGTCCCCACGATATCACTCTCGACTGACTTTGCGCACTCCTGGATAACATTACTCTCAAATCGTTTCTTTTTGCTTCGCTTAGTTTGAAAAGTCCTATCTAGGGATCGTATCATAGAGTCTCCAATTAGCAATTTATCAGTCTTCCCTTCAGAAAACTCAACATTACCCATTGGCACTCTCTGATCCCTCCCCATCTGGGAGACAGACATTCGAACCTGTTACTGCAGGTCAAAGGACTGACTGAACTTTCGGAGTATCCTCATCTCTAAATCATTTACTTTCTAGTTTCTACAAACTCTATATTCATCTGCAGACCTATTATACCCACTTTATCCTTTTTCCCTCTCATCTTCCGACTAGGTGAATCACTATTCCTGTCTACCCCTATACCCCGCTCCCTCCTCCTCGCCTCGACCTCCCTACTAACTTTTTTCCTAACACTTCCCTCCTTTCTCAAACTCAAATACTTCTTCTTTCAATCCATTCACGATTTTCACTCAGGTCTTGCAATTCTCCATTCCTTAAACAACACTCACATATCTTCTGCATTCTAAATCACACAGCAGTGGCATCTATTCAACATATCACCTCTTACAGTCCCAAGATAGATAGATAGCATACATACTGTAAATTATTATTAGCTTACTAACCTGTAACCTATTATTTTACCAACTACAGTTAAATATCACTAAAGCCTAAAAAAGAAATAAACTATAACTAAAATAGGTTAAAAATTTAAACAATTTCATTTAGCTTAGCCTAGGCCAGGGATATATAAAGTTATAAGGTAGGCTTATTAATTGTAGTCTGTGACTGGAAAACCTAATTTAATTAAATTATCACTAAATTAAAGTTAACAATTAATAAAGACTGTATTAAATACAGAAAGTCTATTTAAGAATCCAAATAAACCCAGACACAGAAACAGTAAAACTCCTTACCTAAGTTAGCCTAGGGTTAGGCTACAAATTTAAATTATCACAAATTAATATAATAACAATTGTTAATGACTGTAGTTATATACAACAACAGTAGTCCCGTAATAGAACACAACACTAATTTAGTAGAGAAGTCGCACAAAGCCTATTAGGTAGTGCCTTGGACTCAAATAAGTTAGGGCTTAAAATTTTAAAATTTACCTAAATAACTCAATTATAAATATATTTTGGCGCCCAAAATAAGTATAGCCTATATAATTAAAGGCCTAAAAGAAGTAGGCCCAAATAAAAATGCAACACTTCAGGAATGATCATTTAAAATACCTTTCAGGATGGGGTTGTGTTGGCGGATTAGCACGCAGAGGCGTGGTGGCAGCTGTAATTGTGGCGTAAGATGGCTTTGATTTGTCCGATATTTTTCCTTGAAGCTGGCGTAATAGCACTCTCTCCTGCCCAAATTTGATATGGTACATAGCCTCCAAAACCTCCTGTTCAAAAACAAATAAGACGGGCATTTGAAGAAGAATCACTGTGGGATCCTCCACAGTTTCTACAGTAGTGTATTTTCACAAGGAATGTGAAATAATTCTCCGCAGATTTGGCATTATGTCATCCGGTCTACCTACCCCCGAGTATTTTCGGCGGATGACCAAACCGTGACATTTGAAGCAGCTTTCTGGGTCGAGATAAATGTGAACGAACACAGTGACTTCGTGAACCCTTTTTCAGCTTTGTAGGTTGATGAAGCGAGTATTAAAGGTCAGCAGGCAAACGAGGATTGGTTTTGTCAGTGCGAGTCACTACGCAGCCGGGGAAATCAATAAAGTTTGTAGCGAAAATCTTTTCTGTGAGGATTTTCATTATGACGGGCTATACATCTTCGTCTGTTCTGTTTTATAACAAAAAATAGTGCCTTTAGATGTGTTTCTTATATCATCAGGGAGTAGTAATAATAGGAAGTTTGCGCAGAGACGGCCTTATCAAGAACTGACAAAAGCGGAACTTTGATTCGCGTTAAGCAGCTTGTTTACGCGGAATGGACCCATTTCTCCATTAATGTGACTGGGAGCGGGTCTTCAACTCCTAAAACTTTTTCTCCAACGTGCAATCGCCTTTCGCAGAACGAATAGTTCTGTGCTCTAGTAAGAGCTGTTGGAGGTAGGGATCGCCAAGCTACTGTGATTATCATCGGGAATGAAATGTCTGCTGAATTCCTGGAGGAGGTGCAGCATATGGAGTAATAGAATGAGAACGAGTATGACGGGTTGGCACCTTTGCGGGATTGCCCGGACCGTGAGGCACCTGGGGTGGTTTGGGGTTTGCTAGTCGACGAGTCGCTGAAATTATGCAATGTCCCTCAGTTGTAGAAGGGAAGTTAAAGCAGGAGGTTACTGGTTCTCTAGGAGTAGTAGGGACCGCGGTAGGGGTAGTGTCAGGCTGGGAACCTGACAGATGGTAATTAAGACATTAAGAATATAGAGACAGTAAGAAGCCACATGGGCCTGTCGAGACTGTCCCAGTCAACCCACTAACCAAACATGCTCACCTGCAATCCACAAAGCACCCTTAGGACTTGTCAAATTACTGTAACTAAAAATCCACCAATTTGTTGTCGATGTTTATCTCACTTTGGTTTAAACACGTTTTTTCTTGTAATAACTTTTCCATAAAAAATTTAACCACAAACTTCGTCTCCATGAATGAGCAGTATGTATTACAATAAAGCAAATGAGACATCAAAACGAAATAATCCAGGACATACGGGCTGGAAGGCGTATATTCTTACAGCAGAAGGTGTCATCCTTCTCTCCACAACATAGTCACAGCCCACGAGCCCCACACAACCACCCGGACCCCACCCCATATGGGCTGAGGGTGTGGATGTGGCCTCGGAGAGATCCCTCCCGAATCTCTTACGTCGGTTACGTCCACCGGTATACCACACGGCACAACTATAATATCCTTTATATCATTCACGTAAAGCCCGAGATCTATACACCAAAATACCAGCGTAAGAACAGCCTCCTCATAGTGGTTAGCACAGGTTCGGGTCCCTACAATTGGCGGCCAGCTGAGGTGAACTAAATGACGGTTTATTCACTGTAACCATCATCACGGGTAGGAAATGTGGGTGAACTGAAAAACCCAAATGCCGGGAAGAGGATCGAATAGCCCGTGGGGACTGTTGATGTATCCCAAAAGGAGGCAGCCTTATCATAAATAATTAAAGGGACTAATGGGTGGGAATTTAAAAAAAACAAAAAACATTCGTAGCTTCGCTCTATGACACTGAAAGGGCCAGCTATTTCCTGTCCCCAACAGCTATATCCCAGAGAGCCCGCCTACCAGATAAACAGGGTACGACGTCAGCGTGGCGTATATATATACGGTATATATATACCGGTATAATATATATATTATATATATATTATATATATATAGTATATATATATATATATATAATATATATATATATACTACTAACTATATATACTTATATTATATATATATTATATATATAATCAAAAATATATATATATATATATATAATATCACTATATATATATTATATATATTATATATATATATATACATTACCTATATATATATAAATATATACTATAATAATATATATTATATATATCTTATATATTATATATATATAATATAATATATATAGTATATATATATATACTATAATACTATATAAGTATTAATATATATAATATATATATATATATATATATATATATAATAATATATATATATATTATATATATATATATATATACTATACATATATATATTTATCTTATATATAGTTACGACCAAAGTAGTTTTTCCTCTCGAAAAATTTACTTCCTCTAATTAGCATCGACCCATCCTAGTCTTGACATCTTTGATGCACATTTTCGCATTCAACCCAGTTAACATCTCATCTCTTTTCACAGGCGGGACCGATCGCTCGAAACACGCTGCATTGACGAGCCAACCCCGACCCAAAAGCGCCCGGCGCCT
>JABUQX010124177.1:20000-37894 GCA_015478945.1 Trachelipus rathkii | reverse complement strand
CTTACTTCTAATTTACAAGTGAGGGTTGGACCCCTTGTCCTAAAAAAAACAAAAACAAAGAATTAGGACAGGGTGAACCTAGTTATTACTATTCCACATATGAATCATATTCTGCAGAAGAACTTCTACAGAACATGAAGCTTATGTGGAGTAGTAGTACAATTGATTGTTAGTTTGAGAGAGGCTGTTTTATGTATATGCATATACAGGCAGAAGAAGGTTTCTCCCCAATATACATTCGCATAAAGCAGCATTACATTTGATACGAGTCTCACACAGTACAAAAGATTATTAGTTTGAGAGAAGCTGTTTTATGTATATGCATACACAGGCAGGAAAAGGATTCTCCCTGGTATACATCTGCATAAAGCAGCATTACATTTGGTATGAGTCTCACACAGGCACATATACTACAAAATTGCCTAGGTTATTGTAACTTCTTTGACTGGCGAGAGAGATAGAGAGAGAGAGAGAGAGAGAGAGAGAGAGAGAGAGAGAGAGAGAGAGAGAGAGAGAGAGAGAGAGAGAGAGAGAGAGAGAGAGAGATTGGTGCTGTTCACCTCTGCGCTACTATTACCCCAGCTTAGCCTCACTCCAAACTGCTATGTAACGTTTACGTCCGCTAGGGTTAGATATAGTAAATACCGATCTATGCGACCTCTATTTACTATATTTCGCTAAGATATGTGTAAAAGTTTCTAATTCTAACAATTTTGGGCTGTTCACCTCTGCACTACTATCACCCCAGCTTAGCCTCACTCCAAACTGCTATGTAACGTTTACGTCCGCTAGGGTTAGGTATAGTAAATACCGATCTATGCGACCTCTATTTACTATACTGATGTTAAATTATATTAAAAAGTTCCTAAATCTAACATTTTTGGGTTGTTCACCTCTGCTCTACTATCACCCAGCTTGGCCCCTCTCCAAACTGCTATGTAACGCCAACGTCCACTAGGGTTAGATATGTGTGGAAATAACGGCCTATCCCAGAGCTGTTATTTCCCCATATTATACTTAAAATTACATGCGACTCTAAATATCCACCTAGTTTTCTCTTTACTCTAGCCTCTGACCGCTAAGTTAGGCTAATTGCTTGAACGCTACCTAAGCCTACCGCAAATTTTCACTGGCATGCATGAACACTTCACTTGTTTTCTTACTGGATTTTAGACATTATTTTTGATACGCTATTCAATCTGATGCGTTTTCGTTGCAACCTATTTCTAAACCTCAGCTTTAGGCTCCACCGACTAATCTAGGTTCGCCTAACTTTGGTCTATTTACCCTAAAATAATGTACTTAATAGGCTGCCCTTTTTCTAAACTCACCTTGGTTTTGGGTTTGGTTATATAATTAACTTCGATTTGCTCGTATTTTAATATAATGTTGTCCTTTTTTGCTATTATTTTATATTAATTCTCTAGAAGGAAGTTACATGCTGTGCGATTTTGGAAAAGTGATAATTCGGCGGCTTGGTGGCGTGGCTTAGTTCCACGAAACGACAACTACATTTTAAACATAGGGCGTGTTCGGCTCTACCCTGTAACTTCGTAGTTCGGCTCTGTAGTTCAGCTCTGTATAGATGTTCTTTCCACTTCCCAGAGAGTGGCCTTCCACAGTACCCCCCTGCAGAGCTGAGGCCGGGGCGCTCTAATCCCGGTAGCGGAGTGGCCGGCGCAATTGACGGCCTCTGCTCGATAAGTCTCTGGACGCAGGCGGCTGCAAACCAGGACGAGGGCGAGAACGAGGGGCTGGTGTTGGAGGTGCAGGAGTGTGGACGAGAGGGCGAGGAATACGAGAGGGAAGTGGAACATCTGCAGTACGACTTGTGGAAGGCATGGCAGGAGGTGGTGGAGTGGGAGGGGACGGTAGAGGGAGAGGAGAAGGAGGAAAAGGAAGAGGATCTGGGTCAAGAGGAAGGAGTGGTGGAGATGGAGAGTCAGAGGGAGATGAAGGAGGAGAAGAGTCGGGAGGAGATGAAGGAGGTGGAGAATCTGGTACAGGATAAGAAGATGATGCATCCAAAGGAATCAGAATTGGTTTTAGAAACAAGTCCGAATCTCGGACGTCAGGAGGATTCGCCTCAAAATAGGCAGGTTTGAGACGATCGATCGATATAACGTCGGTACGAGTAGGAAGCTGTACTTTGAAGAACTTCTCCTTCCGAAGTAACACCGGGAAGGGCCCGTCGTACTTGGGTTGGAGTGGAGAACGGTGGGAGTCATGCCTCACCAAAACATGGGTACAAGAAGAGAGATCTTTCGGAATGTAAGAGTGCACCTTTTGCTGGCGGGTCGGAGTAGGTCTCCAGGAGAGGGCGCAGCGTTTCAAGCGAGTGAGATACAGGGTGGGATCAGCAGTAGCAGGAGGGAAAGATTGAGAGAAGAACTCGCCCGGCAGACGGAGAGTAGAGCCATAAACGAGTTCGGAAGCTGAACACTGAAGGTCTTCCTTAACGGCCGTGCGTATACCAAGCATAACCAAAGGGAGGGCTTCCGTCCAATGTTCTGGTTGTGGATGTGCCATGAGAGAAGCCTTTAGCTGACGGTGAAACCTTTCACAAATCCCGTTCGATATAGGGTGGAAACTGGTTGTATGGATCTTCTCAGAACCAAGCAAGCGCATCAAATCTTTCCAAAGGAAGGATTCGAAAACGCGACCTTGATCCGTTGTGACCGAGAGAGGAATGCCAAACCGAGAGATCCAATGGAACAAGAAAGCTTTAGCAATAGATTCGGCTGTAGCGACAGAGAGTGGGATAGCTTCCGTCCAACGAGTAAACCGATCAATACAGGTGAGGATATATCGCTTGCCATGAGAAGGTGGGAGAGGTCCAACAATGTCGATGTGGACTCTCTCAAACCGTTGCCCGGGAGGCAAGAAAGTGCCTAAGGGAGCTTTAGTATGTCTTTGCACTTTAGAGCGCTGACAAGCCATACAGGCGCGGACCCAGTTCGCTACGTCGGCGTTAACTTTAGGCCACACAAAACGAGCCGTTACCAGTTTGCGTGATGCCTCGACGCCAGGGTGTGAAAGCGAATGGAGATTGCAGAAGACTGCCTTTCGAAGAGCATCAGGTACGAAAGGACGAGGATTGCCTGTTGAAATGTCGCACAAGAGCCTCTTCTCTATGCCCGGAAGATTGAGCCACTGCAGCTGTAGAGAAGAGTCCTGTTGAAGATCGATATTGTCTTGCTCCTGGCACGCGGCCATGGCTGCGTAATCAATGTCAGGAATGGGAGAAAGAGCGTTAATTTCAATCCGAGAAAGAGCATCCGCGGTGAAATTATCCACTCCGGAGATGTGACGTATGTCTGTAGTAAACTGGGAAACAAATTCGAGATGACGAGCTTCACGGGGGGAGTGACGTTCATGCCGTGAAGCCATTGCAAAAGTGATCGCTTTGTGGTCGGTCAGGATGTGGAACTCCCGTCCTTCCAAAAAGTACCGAAAATGGCGAACAGCAAGGTACATAGCAAGCAATTCCCGTCCAAAAGCACTATACCTTGTTTCGGCGGGTTGCAGCTTGCGTGAAAAGAAGGCAAGTGGGCACCATTCGCCCTTTTGGAACTGCTGAAGCACCGCACCAACAGCGAAATCGGAGGCATCTACCTGCACTCTCGCTGGTGCGGTATCGTGGGGATGAACTAAAAGAGTGGCGGAGGCGAGGGCTTCTTTGGAAGCCTCAAAAGCAGACTCTGCTGCCGGAGACCAGTCGACTTTAGTGGTGCTGCCTCGCTGTTTAGGACGAATGAGTGCAGTAAGCGGGCCTAGGAGGGCTGCCGCTGATTTCAGAAATCTGTGGTAAAAGTTGATCATTCCCAGATATTGACGAAGTTGCTTTTGATTTTGGGGAAGAGGAAAGGCTCTGATAGCGGCGACACGGTCTACAAGAGGGCAAATACCCTCAGCCGAGACTGTGTGACCAAGGAATGTAAGAGAAGACGCGCCGAATACGCACTTGGTAGGATTGAGACGAATTCCCGCATCATCCAACCTACCAAAAACGGCACGCAGGTGCTCCATATGTTCTTCAGGAGAGGAGGAAGCGACTAAAAGATCATCTAAATATGCCCAAGCAAAAGGAAGGCCACGGAGGATAGAATCGATGAACCTCTGGAAGGACTGGGCTGCATTTTTCAAACCGAATGGCATTCTTGTATACTCAAAGAGGCCAAAGGGGGTGATTACAGCTGTCTTGGGGACGTCCTCCGGAGCCACGGGTATCTGATGGTAGGCTCGAATTAAGTCCAAAGAAGAAAAAATGGTGTTGCCAGACAGGTGGGAAGTGAAACTTTGTATATGCGGTACAGGGTACCTATCCGGTGTTGTGGCAGAATTCAAAGCCCTAAAATCACCACAGGGTCTCCAATCGCCCGTGGTGCCCTTAGGGACCATGTGTAGCGGAGAAGACCAACAACTTTTGGAAGGGCGCACAATGCCAAGTTGCAACATGTGATCAAACTCGGCCTTGGCGGCCTTGAGCTTATCGGGTGGGAGGCGGCGAGCTCGAGCAAAGGTGGGTGGGCCAGTAGTTTCGATATGATGTTCAACAGAATGCTTAAGAGGGGTATCGGAAGAGCAGGGATGCAATAACGAAGGAAATTCCTTCTGCAGGAGGGTCAGAAAGGGAGAGACCACTGAAGAAGTTGGAGGAGCAACAGCAGAAATACCCTTTAGAGCAGAAGCAATAATAGCACCGGGAGTATAAAGAGAAGTATCGCCATCGACAAGTCGGCGATTACGAAGATCGACCATAAGATTAAAATGGGACAAAAAATCAGCACCGAGGATGGGCTGTGTCACCTCAGCGACGAGAAAAACCCATGGGAACTTGCGGCGGAGAAAAAGATCCAACGTGCATAACCGCTCACCATATACCGGAATGGAAGAGCCATTAGCAGCGAAAAGTTGACGGCCAGGGAGAGGGATAGCAGAGTCCTGGGACGGGTCCCTGGGTACCAGCGAAAGGCTGGCCCCAGAATCGATCAAGAAGACAAGTTTAGAAGACTGATCGTAGATACGAAGAACATCCTGTGCAGTAGTAGGAGAAGAAGAAAAAGAGCCAGCATCTCCCGTCGCTCCTACGACGGGATGGCTGTCGAGTTTCCCTGATAGAGAGGGCAGGAAGGATCGCATTTCTTGGCATCCATGCCGAAAGTATGGTGATAATAACAGTACCCATGAGGATACTGGCGCTGGCGTGAGGAAGAAGCAGAGGGTGAACGAGGACCGCGAGATGGACGAAAGTTGGAAGGAGTGGGATCACGAGAGCGAAAAGTGTTATTATTAATTGCCGCTGTAAGAGAGAGAAGGGCAGTTTTAATGTCGGCCATGCCAGTTTCGAGAACCGAAACCCGGGTATCCAGAGCTGTCGAAGGAGGAGGTTGTACTGCGAAAGCGTGAGAGTAGGAAGGTTGAGGTGGGTGAGAATAAGGAGGTTGAGCTGGATAGGAGGCAGAAGGCGGTTGAGGAACAGGAGGAGGAGGAGAGTAGCGGAGGCGGTGTTAGAGTATTGGGGAATGTGTTGGGCGTGAGTTGTAGATGGTTGAGGAGGTGCGAGAGTCGAAGAGGTAGGAGAAAGAGAGGAAACGGCGTAAGAGGTGTGGACCAAAGGCTCCACCGGAGGGCGCAAAATTCTGTCTGCTGTAGCGGCAAACTCAGTGAGGGACAACGTCGGGTTCATTGATTGCAGTACGCTGTGATGTCGAGCAGGCATCTTCTGGAGGAAGAGGGTGCGAATTATTTTCTCTTCCCGTGTAGATGGAGTGCCACCCAACAAACTCAGCATCCTTACCATCAATTCCGAGGGTTTCTGGTCGCCCAGTGAGATGCCTCCAAGCAGAGTTTCCAATTGTTCCTCTCTGGTGGGAGCCAAGCGGTCGATAATAAGGGTTTTGAGCGTGTTGTAAGGGGTTGTAGAGTTTCTAGTTGTTGCCAGGCCATCCCTGATTTTGAGGAGGCAAGATTCTGGTAGAGCATTCACAACTCTCGAATATCTCTCCTTCTCATCTTCGATGGTCAGGAGCGCTGACTCAGCCAGGTCAAACCAAAGCTCGGGATTGTTTACGAAGAAAGGTTGCAAGTGGAATGCTCGCGAGGGAGTAGACATGATGAAAGGCGTAGAAGTTGGTAGAGTGAAGGAAAGAAAAAAAATATTAAATAAGATGTGGAGCGAGCGGAGGCACTAATAACAGACCGAGGGTGGAAAAATCAAAGAAATTACAACCTTAGGAGCTAGACCCAGGATTAAAATGAGGCTGTTGCGATATAAATTGCCAAAATACTTTTATATATATATAAAAAAAAAAAAAAAAAAAAAAAAATAATAATTAAATTTTTTTTTTTTTTACTATTATTATTTTTTTATTTGAGTGAGTGTACGAGGGTATCCACAGCACACAAGGTGTGGATATATACTTTATTAAGGGTATACAACAGGGGCGATAATAATAATAATAATAATAATAATAATAATAATAATAATAATAATAATAATAATAATAATAATAATAATAATAATAATAATAATAATAATAATAATAATAATAATAATAAATTTGATAAGAACAATAAAAAAATAACAAAATACCCGGATGTAGAACAATTTATATGTTCCGTGTGAAATACAGAACTGTACCAAGGTAGGGGTCCAACAGCGTTAGTTTGATACTCTGCCGACGAAACTGGCTCTTGATGGCTGCAGCTGGGCTCGAGAAAGCTGTGAAGTAGATAGAAAGAGGCACAAACACAATGAGTGGGTAAATCTACCCGTTAAAAAAACAATACCTACAAACGGTACAAAAGTGATTGGGTTCGTTTGTAATAGTTTTTCCTGGCTTTGTTGTGGGTGTTCTGATTCCCGCCTGGGAATTCAATCTTCACTCTTCGGGGTCACTATCTGAAGCTGGGTGCTTAGGACCGCTTCTTTAAGGTTGATTGAGAAGTGAATGTGCTTACAATTTTATTTTCTTACTTCTAATTTACAAGTGAGGGTTGGACCCCTTGTCCTAAAAAAAACAAAAACAAAGAATTAGGACAGGGTGAACCTAGTTATTACTATTCCACATATGAATCATATTCTGCAGAAGAACTTCTACAGAACATGAAGCTTATGTGGAGTAGTAGTACAATTGATTGTTAGTTTGAGAGAGGCTGTTTTATGTATATGCATATACAGGCAGAAGAAGGTTTCTCCCCAATATACATTCGCATAAAGCAGCATTACATTTGATATGAGTCTCACACAGTACAAAAGATTATTAGTTTGAGAGAAGCTGTTTTATGTATATGCATATACAGGCAGAAAGAGGTTTCTCCCCGATATACATTCGCATAAAGCAGCATTACATTTGGTATGAGTCTCACACAGGCACATATACTACAAAATTGCCTAGGTTATTGTAACTTCTTTGACTGGCGAGAGAGATAGAGAGAGAGAGAGAGAGAGAGAGAGAGAGAGAGAGAGAGAGAGAGAGAGAGAGAGAGAGAGAGAGAGAGAGATTTGGTGCTGTTCACCTCTGCGCTACTATTACCCCAGCTTAGCCTCACTCCAAACTGCTATGTAACGTTTACGTCCGCTAGGGTTAGATATAGTAAATACCGATCTATGCGACCTCTATTTACTATATTTCGCTAAGATATGTGTAAAAGTTTCTAATTCTAACATTTTTGGGCTGTTCACCTCTGCACTACTATCACCCCAGCTTAGCCTCACTCCAAACTGCTATGTAACGTTTACGTCCGCTAGGGTTAGGTATAGTAAATACCGATCTATGCGACCTCTATTTACTATACTGATGTTAAATTATATTAAAAAGTTCCTAAATCTAACATTTTTGGGTTGTTCACCTCTGCTCTACTATCACCCAGCTTGGCCCCTCTCCAAACTGCTATGTAACGCCAACGTCCACTAGGGTTAGATATGTGTGGAAATAACGGCCTATCCCAGAGCTGTTATTTCCCCATATTATACTTAAAATTACATGCGACTCTAATATCCACCTAGTTTTCTCTTTACTCTAGCCTCTGACCGCTAAGTTAGGCTAATTGCTTGAACGCTACCTAAGCCTACCGCAAATTTTCACTGGCATGCATGAACACTTCACTTGGTTTTCCTACTAGATTTTAGGCATTCTTTTTGATACGCTATTCAATCTGATGCGTTTTCGTTGCAACCTATTTCTAAACCTCAGCTTTAGGCTCCACCGACTAATCTAGGTTCGCCTAACTTTGGTCTATTTACCCTAAAATAATGTACTTAATAGGCTGCCCTTTTTCTAAACTCACCTTGGTTTTGGGTTTGGTTATATAATTAACTTCGATTTGCTCGTATTTTAATATAATGTTGTCCTTTTTTGCTATTATTTTATATTAATTCTCTAGAAGGAAGTTACATGCTGTGCGATTTTGGAAAAGTGATAATTCGGCGGCTTGGTGGCGTGGCTTAGTTCCACGAAACGACAACTACATTTTAAACATAGGGCGTGTTCGGCTCTACCCTGTAACTTCGTAGTTCGGCTCTGTAGTTCAGCTCTGTATAGATGTTCTTTCCACTTCCCAGAGAGTGGCCTTCCACAATATATATATATTTATATATATATATATATATATATATATATATATATATATATATATATATATATATATATATATATATATATATATATATATATATATATATATATATATACATATATATATATTGTATATATATATATATATATATATATATATATATATATATATATACACTAACGTTTGTGTATGAGAAAGAGAATAGGAAATGGGAGAGAGTAAGAAGGAGTAACGAAACCCCAAATTCCTACCCCACAACCCTAATATAGGAGGGGTAAAACAAACCCGCACAAAGCAAGCACCCGCACAAGCAAACCACACCTTTGTATTCACACACACACACACACACACACACACACACACACACACACACATGAGGGAAAAGAAACAAACGAACCGTTAATCGAAAAAATACGAGAATCGTCTCAAAGAGTTTCGTTTTCTTTTCCCACAAATTTTCGTTCGGACAATTTCTTCACTTGGAAATTGAGTTGAAAACTTTTTCTTTCGTGAATTTTTTTTTAGAAAAAAAAGGAAAGAATCCTACGGAAAAGAAAACAGTATGAATAATTAAAATTCAGTGTTTTATAATAAGCGAGTTCGTATATATCATTTTGCAAAAAAATTTCTATATATATATATATATATATATATATATATATATATATATATATATATATATATATATATATATATATATATATATATATATATATATATATATATATATATATATATATATATATATATATAAATATATATATATATATATATATATATACAATGCTGTTCGTAAAGAATGGGACACCTGTTAAATTTTTGAAAATTTTAGGTTTTGAGCTATTTTGCGCATTGTTTGTAAAATGTACATTAATGTATTATATATCATTTAAAAGAGCTTCTCTTTAGCTATCCAATGGTTATAAAATTATGGCAATACGCCCACATCATTTAGTTTTGCAGAACAAAAACCGAGTTTGAGAAAACACAAATTTCAGATTGAAAATTGCTCAATGACATGAAGCTCTATGTAACCAATCATAACACTGCTTTAAGTAGCCAATCACGAAATATGTGGGCGGATTTTAGTTTCCAGTGCTATAAATAGGGGAATTTTTATTCCCTTCAATAAATTTAGACAGACAAATGCGCCCACTATGGTTGTGAGTACGGGCTTGAGAGAAGCTGTGGTCAAGCTGTCAGAAGGAGGGCATAGCGCACGTTTTATTGCTAAACAGCTATCTTTAAGCAAATCAACAGCTGCCAGAATAATAGCAAGACATAAAATAACTGGAAACATTGCCTATAACACAAGCCCAGGTCGCCCAAGAACGTCTACAACCAGGGAGGATCGTGTTTTGTGCAGGACAGCTCTTTCTAATAGGCACCTAACAAGCCCCGAACTGCTTGAAATATGGAAAAAATGTGGCGTTAATGTAGATTCTACAAGCACCGTACGTAAAAGACTCTTGGAAGCAGGCTTGAGAGGCTGCAAACCGAAGAAGAAACCTCTCCTAACAGACAGACAGCGTAAGGCAAGACTTGCCTGGGCCAAAAAACATTTGACTTGGACTGAAGATCAATGGGGAAGGGTCTTATTTAGTGACGAGTCGACGTTTTGCATAAATAATCATTCTGGTAATCAATATGTGAGGCGTCGCAAAGGAGAAGAATTTTTACCACAATGCATTTTACCAACAATTAAATATCCAACATCAGTTATGGTGTGGGGTTGTATGGCAGCCTCACATGTTGGCAGGTTGCACATTGTGAACAAAACAATGAATAGTAAACAATATCTTGAAGTCTTGACTAACAAAATGATTCCCAGTGCCAAAGATGTGTTTGGAGATGCAAATTTTATATTCCAAGATGATAATGCACCTTGTCATCGATCAAAAGTGGTTAAGCAATGGTTCAATACTAACAACATTACCCATATGGAGTGGCCAGCACAGAGTCCGGATCTCAATCCAATAGAGAATCTCTGGAATAAAATTGGACTTCTCCTCTCTAAAAACAAACCAGCTACGAAAAGGGACCTAATATCGGGCCTTATTAAGTCATGGTTTCATGTTATATGTGAAAACGATTTGAAAAAACTTGTTTATAGCATGCCTGAAAGATGTAAACTTGTTGTAAAGAGTAAGGGTTGGCCAATAAAATATTAAATTGAGTTACTTTATTTTTTACCTTTTATAATTACTGTTTTAAGCCTATTACGATACTTTTATGTCAAAAACTTGTGTTCATAGCCATTAAAACGTATTTCCGATGAAGATGATTATGAAAATTCACATGTGGAAAAAGAATATTTATACTACTATATTCGATATCATTTGGATCTTGGTTGGTCAAAGTGTTATGATGTGGGCTTATTGTAATAATTTTATAACCATTGGATAGCAAAAGAGATGCTCTTTTAAATGATATATAATACATTAATGTACCTTTTACAAGCAATGCGCAAAATAGCTCAAAACCTAAAATTTTCAAAAATTTAACAGGTGTCCCATTCTTTACGAACAGCATTGTATATATATATATATATATATATATATATATATATATATATATATATATATATATATATATATATATATATATATATATATATATATATATATATATATATATATATATATATATATATATTTTATATTTTTTTGTATATACTATATATATATATATATATATATATATATATATAGATAAAGAGACTGCTCTTTAAAAAAATATATATATATATATATATATATATATATATATATATATCTATACTTCTTCATGTATATATATATATATATATATATATATATATATATATATATATATATATATATTTATACCTATATATATATTTCGGGTACTGGTTAAACCCCGACATATATACATTGTTGAGACTGGCTACATATAGCCAATTAGGGCTCCAAGGTTTTAAGCCAATAAAATCAATTTACAGAAAAAAAAAATATATATATATAGGCACTTTTTATAGCTATTTTTTGGGAAGTATGAAAGTACAGTATTAAAATATTTCCTACTTCAATTGTTTTCGTAATAAAAAACCGTGAAGTGTTTTTTGTTATATGTTCGCCTAAGGCTTAAGCGCAAGCCAGTAGTACCGAGAGTCGAACGTAGACCAGTGTTTTTTTTCTTTTTTTCTGTGTTTAAGATTTAAGTTTAAGCCAGTGTTTTTTTTTTTTTTTTGGTGGTGTTTAAATTAAGCTTACGTAAAATAGTAGTGGCAAGGTTTACCGTCGGCCAGTGATTGCGGTCTTTATTTCTTGTACCATTTTTTTTGTAATTGATCCAAAGTGAGTGTTTTTATCTCTTGTATAATTCTTTCGTAATTGATTTAAAGTTAAGCGAAGATGTTGGATATTACTATCCTAGTCGGATTTATATTGAGTTTGATCTTCCTCATCCTTTCTTATTTGGTTCGATGAGCATGGGCCACAAAAGAGATCCCAGGAGCCGTAGGAGGAACTGAGAATAAAGACAATTCTGAAGATGAAAAACATCTTCCCAAAGATTTAGATAATGGAAAAGAGGATGAGTTAAACTTAGAGTTAAATGTAAATAATGAAGGGGATGCCGCCGAGAGAGATAGAGAGAGGCAGGAAGCTTCAGTAAACCGAGATGTGAGGCTTAGCACCCAAAGGAACAGTAACCCCCCGCCAGAGGGTCGCTTGCACCAGGCCCTTTCAATCCACATATAACGTTGGCAGAAACCCCTCAACCACCTTTTCCATGAAATCAAACCTCCAAGAAACTAAGGAAGGAGAGACTTCCAGGAGGGACAGTACCCCCAAGTTTTTCCAAAAAACAGTTCTTTTAGATAATACTTTGAATTTACAATTAAAGCCGAGTAGAAGTACAGTACCCACTACTGCTCAGAGTAAAGCTCATGTGAACTGGGGTGCCAGTGAGAAATATTACACCCAAAGCCTAATGATGGTAAGTGGGGAGGCGCAGCCAATGCCACCACTCCCCAGCCAGGGTTGGTGAGCCAACCAGTAAATCCTATCAGCGTGGGGACAAGCTTTCCCCCACAGGACACAACGGTTCCACCACAGCAAATTAATGCTCCTCATGGATGGTCTGGTTGAAACAATGCTCATGTAGATGCTCAGACAGGGCAAGGCAGTCTCTATTATAGTAGTGTTCCACAGGGAACCACCCTTGTTCAAAATAGTCCTTATTATGGTAGTGTTCTAGACCACCCTAATGTAATAACCTTTATTATGGTGGTGTTCCACAAGGAACCACCCCATCCCTAACAACCCATATCCACCCCATGGAGCAGGGCTTGGATATAATTATGTTCCGCTTCAAGTCGTAGATTTACGTTTATCCATCCAATTTATTTTCAACGGCTTTCCCTGAAGTGCCTGAAGAGTTAAAATATTTGGCTTAAATTTAAAGACAAAAGTTTGGCAGGGCATTAGTTATAACGATTTCTTAGCAACTTTGCATGAGAGGTTATGTATGCTAGGTCCCTTAACTGAAAGTCAAAAAATAAACTTTGCTAAGTCCATGATTTCTTCTAAATTAAACTCCGAAGCCAGGCATTATCTTCTTAAAGATTCGAGCTTCTCTAGATGTGTAAAGCTGGAAGATTTTCTACTGCAGTTGAGGATTTTTCTCCAGCCAGACGATCAGTTAACTGTTTTTGACCGTTTGTTGCAATTTATGACCTATAAACGACGAGAGAAGGATAGAACCTTCACTGAATTCATACTGGAGTTAAAGCATAAGCTCTGGGAATACCAGAGCAAACTTTTCAATATTGACGAAGAGGCAGCTTACACATCGAAACAGGTGAACATTATGGTTACCACCAAGATATTAGAGAATGTTTCCGAGAGAAGGGATGCACAGATCTCTAAAGGAGCTTTGTTAAAGACTAGCCAGAGAAGACAGTTCGAGTATCGTACCACTAAAGTGTTTTGGGCTAAAGAAGAGCCCGAGGCCAAACAGAAAACTGAGTATACCAATTCTACTAGGAAGATAAGGGAATCCTCCCACAAGCCGAAAGAGGGAGATAGGAAAAGAGTGGAAAGGAAGTCGGACCGTGCTCCCCGAAAGAGAAGAGGAGTTTGGCAAAAACTGACCGACCAAGAATTGAAGGAATACGATTTTTGTATGTTATGTGAAGCCGTCGGTCACCACTCGCGCTTATGTAAATGGAATTCACCCTACTGCCGTTATTGTAGACGATTTCACCAACGTGGGTCTACAATGAATTGCAAAGAAGCCCCTACATGGAGGCCTTCTCCAGATTCTGACCAAATGTTCATCCCGTATAACAGTGCAGAAGATTTGGAGAAAGGTTTGAAAGCGAAAAGATTAGAACGCCCCAGCGTAGAAAAGAAGAGCCCAAGTACTTTTTCCAAGAAAAAGGAAGAATATAGGTCCTCCATAGGGAGCAGAAAAAAGAAGAAGAGAGTTTATGTAGCTGAAAGCCAGTTAAGAGACTCTGAGTGGAGTGAAGAAGAAGAAGGGAAAGAGATAGCCCTTGAGAACAGCTTTTTCAACTCAGATGGCAATGCTGAGCAGGGAAATTTTCGTCAAGAGGCAAAAACAAGGAGAGATTAAGAGGAGAAAACAAAGGAAAGGTAAATAGACAAGAGACAAAGAAAGTAGTAGCCCAAACGTTCTTCCAAGAAAGTGTCGATCGACCTTTCAAATTGGAACATCACTTTTATACTAATGTTTACCTTGCGCCCACTACAGGAGAAAGGGTAGTCAAGGCATGCGAACTTTTAGATTCGCGAAGTTCCATTAGCCTCATTACGCCGAAGCGGTTAAGAGCGCTAGAAGAAGAGGGAAATTTTAAGGTACCTCTTCGGGCCACAGACCTCATAGTGCAAGGAGTAGATAACAATCCTACAAAGTTAAAGGGAGAGGTCCAATTGTATCTCAGGTTGCATGAAATGTATTATCTCACCACGTTTCAGGTGAGTGAAGTGAAAGCTGACCCTAGCTGGGACGTGCTACTTGGTAATAATATTCTCGCCAATTTACCTATAACTTTAGATTTGTTTTCTTCCAAAATGTCCATCAAAGAAGGTAAAGACGTGGACATACCTGTTTTTGCCAAGCAAGGTTCATATTTAATCCGAGAACATACAGACGAAGGTCTCCAACAGGTAAGAGACCCCGCTCTGTCCGGAAACTTTTTAAGTAGGTATCAGTTACCTAGAGGGAAGAGCAAGAGTTTTGAGTTGAGCGAAACTCTCCCTCACCAAGCAAAAGCGGATGAAGGTCCCCGACAAGTGAGAGACCCAGCGTCATCTGAAAG
Organism: Trachelipus rathkii; assembly: GCA_015478945.1. NCBI lineage: Eukaryota > Metazoa > Arthropoda > Malacostraca > Isopoda > Trachelipodidae > Trachelipus > Trachelipus rathkii. The sequence continues at coordinate 23,007 of JABUQX010124177.1, read as the reverse complement.
TTCTCTAAGTAGGCAGCAGTTGCCTAAAGGAAGGAAAGTGAGTTTCGAGTTAGATGAAACCTCCCTTCCCCATTTAGATATTGTGATAAGCAGAGCCGAGTTGGAGAAAAAAGGTACTCACCCCTCTGATTATCATAGCTCCGAGAGTCAGGGAGTTAGGCGAAAATTTAAGCCCACTACTTCTAAAATAAAGGAAAATTTGAGTCAAACTGAAAAGATAGAGTTTTCAGCAACCCCAGCCCATACCAAAGATGGTTATTTGATGCTGGATGAAGAAATCAAGATTGATTTAAGAGTTATTGAAAATACTTTTTTGCCAGCACAGTCGTCTGGTCATTTAAAAGTTAGGCCCGAAACTCAGGATAGTTTTGAATTGGAGAGAATGTGTTTAAGGGGAGCGTTCAATCTTCGGCTGGGGCTGGTCCCCATTTTCAGCCCCACCTAAAAATGGACATAAAATTCGGAATTTTCAGCCGAACTATATAAACACCAAAATGTAGCTTTTTTTGCCCTCTAAAACGTTGTTTTCTGGTGTTTTTCTGTGACTGTAGTCATTCTTTCAGAATTTTCAAATTTTCAAAATCCATGTTTTTGACAATTTTCATATCAACTTTCAGAATTTTTTGGAAATGACTTCAACTTTAAAAATAGGCTTGAATTGGTCCATTACCTGCAATAATTACATAGAACATTTTTTTCGATTTTTTGAGTTCTGTGGCTCGCGTTGTCCAATTTCCAAACCCATTTTTTTTTAATTTGAAAAGTGAAAAATTAAATTTTTTTCTACTCATCCGATCAACATCAAATTTTCAATGTTTGTACAATCGGGCAAGATGCATCTTTTTTACTTAGATAATTTCTTTGTATATGCAATATGTTTGGATTTGATCATGGAATAAATAAAAAAAAAAAAATATTTTGAAATTTTTTAAAAAATTTTCTTTTGAGTATACATAAAATTTATCTAAGTAAAAAAGATGCATCTTGCCGATTGTACAGCCCGAAAATTTGGAGTGTTGATCGATGAGTATAAAAAAAATATTTTAATTTTTCACTTTTCAAATTCAAAAAAATGGGTTAGGAAATTGGACAACGCTGAGCACAGAACTCAAAAAAATCGAAAATGTTCTATGTAATTATTGCAGGTAATGGACCAATCTATGCATATTTCAAGTTTGAAATCATTTCCCAAAAAATTCGGAAAGTTGATATGAAAATTGTCAAAAACATGGATTTTGAAAATTTGAAAATTCTGAAAGAATGACTACAGTCACAGAAAAACACCAGAAAACAACGTTTTAGAGGGCAAAAAAAAGCTGCAGTTTGGTGTTTATATAGTCAAAGTCGGCTGAATATTCCGAATTTTATGTCCATTTTTAGGTGGGGCTGAAAATGGGGACCAGCCCCAGCCAAATATTGGATCCTCCCCTTAATGACACTAGCTCTTACCAAAGGCCCTCTTTATATAGCTAACACGGTAAGTCCCGTGCGAAATAATACAATCGTGCTCAGTTACATAAATCTGAGCGAGCAGCAAGTTTATTTGAGAAAAGGATTGTATTTAGGGGAGAGCTACCCCATAATAAATTTAAATAGTGAACATGTTGAATTAGGCCCAGATACAGGAAGACAGAGTAGAAAGATAACCTCCACCAATGTAGCTACATGTTCGAAAGGTCTTTCTAAGACAAAGTTAAAGCAAGTTTATAGGGAAATCATTGGAGAAAAGATGTCAAAAGAAGATGCTGAGAATAGCGTTCTAGAGAAGCCAGAGTATTTAGAGGATCTCCTCGACCTTTCGATGGAATTCCATGATGTATTGGCATTAGACGCAGATACAGTTCCCGTCTGCCCCCTTCAGAAATTTAAGATTGAGCTACTCCCTGATGCTCCAAAAGTTATTTTTCGTAAGCAGTATCGCTTACCCCATAGGTACCTCCAAGACGTAGATGATTTTACAGATGCAGCGTTGAGAAAGGGATATATAAAGGCTTGTTACAGCCCACATAGCTCCCCACTATTGGTAGTAGCAAAGAAGAACTCGACAAGACCTCGCGTTTGCATCGACTATCTTTATTTAAATTCATACAGCGTGCAAGACGTGTTTCCTCTCCCTAGCATTGAAGAGATATTTACGTCGTTAGGAGGCAGTACCGTTTTTAGTTCAGTAAACCTCATAGACGCATACAATTCCCTAGCTGTTGAGGAAGAGACACAAAAGCTAATGGCATTTAGAACCAGAAAAGGCCTCTTTTGCCCCACTAGACTCATGTTCGGGCACAAGAACGCGCCTTCGGTGTACGCGCGCGTAATGATGATGGCCTTGAATCACCTCCTAGGACCCGTTGCACAGGTGTATCTTGACGACGTCCTAGTGATGGGCAAAAATGTATAAGAGCACTTTCAAAATTTGAGGAAAGTTCTTATAGCATTTCGAGCAAATAATCTGAGGGTAAAACTGTCCAAGTGTAGTTTCCTACAATCGTCAGTCCTTTATCTAGGCTTTAAGATAGGAAGAGACGGCATCTCCCCGGACCCTGCTAAGGTCGAGACCATGAAAAGTTTTATCCCTCCTACGAACGTTAAAGAGACACAGAGTGTTTTCGGTTTCTTCTCTTATTTTCGCTTTTTAATAGAGAATTTTGCAGTAATAGCACAGCCTTTATATGATCTGGTAAAGAAAGATGTTCCATTTATATGGACAGAAAAGCACCAGAAGGCTTTTGACACTCTAAAAGATAAGTTAGTGGTACAGCCACAGTTAACATTTCCCGATTACAGTAAAGAATTCTTTGTAAATACTGACACCTGTAACTTCGGCATAGGGGCGTGTTGTACCAGCTTACAGATGATGGAAGGGAAAAGCCCCTTTCATTCGTTTCTCGGGTACTCTGAGGTAGTGAGAAGAACTACGATACGATAGAAAAGGAGTACTTGGCCGTAGTATTCTGCCTTCAAAAGTTTAAAAATACAGTTTTTGGGTATAAAGTTACCATTATTACAGATA
>JABUQX010124177.1:0-15000 GCA_015478945.1 Trachelipus rathkii | reverse complement strand
TCAAAAGTGAAAGAGTGATGGATGCCGCGAAACAAAAAAGACAGGGAAAAAGAACTGAAATGAAACTACTCGTCGTCGTCAGAACACCCATCAATCACTACAACACAATTATTCTCCCCCTTCATAACACCCTCATACATGACAAAATTAAATATACACAAAAATATGATACAAAACCAAAAAGAACTACCACTAAAGGCAGCTCACCACATCCCTCCCACCTAAGTTTGTATCATATTTAACCCAACAATCCTATCCATCTATAACGCCGTTGTCATTACCCAATCATACTCTTTTACAACCCCTCTACTCCTAGTAAACGGTTTCTCATATTCCATCACTTGTTCACTTGTTTTATCACTGGTTTTCATCCACACCCACATTCGTATTCCAACCTACTTTCACACTTACTACTTCGCCCGTCTTCAAGGACCTATCCTCTAAAGCAAACACTTCCACGCCTTCAACCAATTTCACATCTACATTCCCTAAATCATTCACATTCATCTGACATTTCCCATCCTTATTCACCTTTTTCTCTATCATCCTTCGATCAGGATGAATAACTATCCCATTTGCACTCAAAAACTTATATCCCAATAACACATCATACTTTTCGTTCCTACTATCAATCACATAAAACTCACTCTCCTCCATGCCTATTCCTCCTATCTTAACACTCTCTCTAAATTTAACTTCCACCGGTACCAACACATTACTAATTCCTTTAATATGCCCCCTACCTTCTTCTTTCTGTTCTTCCCTTATCTTCATCCTATCATACGCTCCTTTATACACAACACTAACCATACACCCAGTATCAATCAAAGCACGAACCTCAATACCTCCACAACAAACCTTAATACTCATACATTCATTCACAGGACCAACTGAAAACACATCGACACTTACATCCCCTATCTGTGACAACCCAATCTCACCTGAGGATTCACCAGCTGCAACCCTCATTGCAACTCGTTTCCCGGATTGATTACCCTTACCTGATTATTAACCGTGTTTACCCCTGCCTCACTCACAGTTACATTCTTAGTAATACCAACAGCCTGATTACTAACCGGTTGAACCGGACTACTAACACCATTACCAATACCTAACACACCAGGATTAACCTGACCTCCCACTCCTGGTTGCCTCATACTCCAACACATTCCAGCCACATGCCCTATTTTCCCACATTTTGCACAAGTGTTTCTAGGGGACCTACACATCCTTGAAAAGTGTCCCTCGATACCACAGTTCCCACATACTGGTTGCCTCGCTCTTACACCCTGTGGACAATCACGCACCCAATGATCCACACCTCCTCATCTCCTACACCCAGCCCTTTGCAGGTCCGTACAATTCATGGCCAAATGACCCACCTGCCCACAGCTAAAACAAGCACCAGTTTCCCATCTACATTCTGAAATCATATGGCCCATCTTCCCACAACGAAAACACTTCACATCCCTATTCGCACTCACATTTTCTTGGTTTCCACGACCTCTAATCCCTTGACCCTGATTATACCCTTGACCTTGGTTATAACCAGCGTTCCCTTTCACATTCACATTTCCTCCTACCTGACGACCAGCAAAATTATTTACACCATTCACACCTCCTACATTCACCTGTCTTTCATCATCTCCAAAACCACCGTAAAAAATCTTCCAAAAACTTCACCATTACTTCATAGGGGTTAGCTTTCAGGGCGTCCCTATACGATTTATACTGGGGTGGTTGTGAACCCCTCTCACTCGCATTCATTCCCTTAGCACTATACACTTCTCGTCTTTCATTCTCCTCGCGTTCTCCTTCAAACTCCCTATCTTCTACAATTTCCAGAACATCTTCCCAAGTCAATCGCTCTCCCGCCCATCTCATTTTCTCTTTCCTTCGCAAATTCACATATTCCGCCACTGAGGTCGGAACCGTCTCCAAAAACTTTTTCAACAATCTCTTGTTCCCATCCACATCATCATCCCCAAATTTCTTTCTCGCCAGGGTTTCCAGTCGATGCGCGTACATTTCGATCCTTTCATTCTTTCCACGCCTGGCCTAATCAAAATCATTCACCATTCTATACTTCAATCCCCCCTTCACTCTCACAACCTGGTCCATTATCCTCTGTTTTACCACTTCATACTTTGGTTCACCCACACTAACAGCCTTGTAAAAATCTAACATTCGCCCCTCCAAAAATTCGCCCAACTCTTTCACCCAAAAGACCTTATTCTCATCGAACTTTTCCCGACAATAACCCTCAAATTCCCTAAAGAACTCCTCAACCTCTTTCGTTCCATACACATTAAACTTATTAATTTTTGGGATATCCCGAATCAACACACTCCGTTTCACCTTATGCTCAGACTCACGCTCAGACTCAGAACCAGATCCCGTCTCATTTCCCTCAAACACATTCACCTCACCTTTCCGAACTACTAATCGATACTCTTACTTTTTGCTTTCATTCTCCTTTCATGTCTCCTATTCCTGGAACAGTTTCTTTTCTTCTTTTTATCCTTTTTCTCTTTCTTCCCATTCTTCTCATTTTTCTGATTCACCACCTTATTTACATCCTTCTCTCCTCCCACTTCCCCATCATCCTCAGTCACATCACTTAACTCATCATCCTGGTTCATCACTTTTTCATCATCTTTGGTCTTCACTCTCTCGTCCACCTTTTCCGCAACACATCAGCTTTTTGTTTCCTTTAGCTTTACTACCTTCGCGAAGTACAAAGTCACTCCTTGTCGGTGCCTCTGTGACACCACTTTCATTCCGAGCTGCGAATAGTCCTCCATTCAACTCTACTCATACGTCTTCCTCGTATACCTTCATTTTCTCCTCCATTCTCTCTTCCATTCGCCTTTCCATTTCCTCCATCCCATTTTGCATTTCTCGTATTTTCTCTATCAACTCTTCATTCTCCTTCTCCTTCGTTTGCTGCCGTCACCGATCAATCGCACGCTACACCTTTCAAAGCCTCCTTATACCTTTCTAACTCCACCCGCATTTCCTCCATCGTGGCCATTTTCACACTACTACTTTATTATACTTTACTTCCTACCTTAATACTACTTTACACTACGTTACACTACTATACTACTATTGTATCCCTCACCTATCCTTCGAGACAGCCCCACGTTGGGCGCCACAAATATGTAGCGGATTTTTCTTTATAAAAAAAATCTAAACTACAATAATCTGAATTTCAATTGTCGTGAGGCTGTCTACCAAGACAAACAAGGGGGATAAGTATAATACACATACACCTTAAAATTTATTACAATCAATTAAACCAACACCACTTGTACAATATTTCACACCTAAAATATTTCCGAATATATACAACAAATAACAAAGGATTATATACCCAGTATACCAATACCACTTTATAAAATACAAAATAAACTACACTGTATCCAAATATCACTTACTATAGGATACAACTACCAATTCTACAATACTCTAAATTGTTAGCTATCACCTTACTTATACGAAATATGACCTATTACAATACTATATACTATATTCCATATACTATTATATATATTATATAAACCAGACAAAAATATTATACACGATATATGGAAATAAAATATAATTTTTCGAATATTCAAAATGGTCACTTCCTAATTAGTCCAGTGTACCAATATTATCAAACATTTAATATAGTCACTTATTAAATAGTTTAATGAACCAATTATGGTACCGTTAATTGTTTTTCAATATTATTTTTAATACTTATGGTACCACTTTAATTTTCAAGTTTTATTTCTTATTTATGGTACCACTAATTTATGGTACCACCACAGACTTCATTTAAGTTTTTCTTTCAAATTTTCAAATGTTTTTTCTAATGTTACAAAAATGTTTTCTTTTCACTCTTCCTTGTAATGTTCACGTTATTTTATTTTTTATGTTTAAATTTTCGTTTATCTTTAATTTCAATTATGACTTTCAATTTCAGTCCTTTTATTTTAGTTTCCAAAAAATAATCAATCTTCTCTTTATTTTCTTTTATTTTTCCAATTTTACAATTTTCAAAATATGTTACAAATTTCTTTTTCAGTTTATTTTCCAAATATCAAATTATGCTGCATGTTCCATTTTATTTTAAATTCTACATAGTACCACAGGTACTACCGTCACAGTCATATTAAGGGGTACCGCACCGCTAAGTTTAATCGGTACCCAAGTACCCAGATCGTTGAAATATGGCTGCCACAATGAAATAAAGCCAAAAAAATAATAGAGTCCCAAAACAAGAACAGCTCCAGAAAAAAACTGAAACGAGACAAAATTAAACAAATCCTAATATGATGACAACAATAATATAGAAAAAATGAAATAAAAAGTTACATAATAATTCCAAACCTGGCAACAAAAATAAATAAATTATATAAGCAATTAAAATATAAGTTAAATAATCATTAAGTGAATTAACATTGACATTAACATTATTAATTATCATTAACTCTAACATAACTAACATAATCAATCATTTGAAATCCAAAATGCAAAAACTCAAAAATTCAACTTTTTAAATTAAAAATTATCATAAGAAAAGAAAAAAATACAAACAAAAATAATACTTAATAGCTACCTGGCCAATGTTGTTGACCAGTTTTTTTTCTCACACCTCTACTTCTACTTCAATCGCAATCGACTACCGGTGACCAAACTTCTACCTTCCAGAACCAGAATCTTCCACTACTTGGCTTCAAACCTTTAAAGTATAAAAAATCTACTAAGCCAATAAATTTACCATTAATGAAATAATTAAAATAATAAGAAAAATAATTACCCGTACCATAAAAAGATTCCAAATCCAAAAGAAAAAGATTCCACAGAACTATAATCAACCTCTTCACCAATCTACAGGATACCATCAATCAATAAAATTGTCCACAAAACCTCCGACGGTATATCAGGCTACCAGACCTCAATACTGCAAAGTTAAAACCAAAATTCCACTACTTTAATACTTATAATAGAAATACAAAGCAATAAACATAAAAATATTAATCATGACCATATAACCATAATAATCATATTAATCATAAATTCCATTAAAGTAAAACGACAAATAATATAATTTCCCTCACCATAGACAAAGAAAGATTCCAACTCCACAAGAATTGTCCCCGAAACCAATACTCTTCACCACCATACACAGTCCATTAGTCATCCAACACAGTCTACTATACTGTCCTCTATTTAAATATATTATTTCAAAATATCCAACATAAAATAATTCCTACGGAAAGACAAAAATATATACATGAATAATCAATTAATCAACAATCATCTACAATCATTCACAGTCATTTCATTCAAAAGTGAAAGAGTGATGGATGCCGCGAAACAAAAAAGACAGGGAAAAAGAACTGAAATGAAACTACTCGTCGTCGTCAGAACACCCATCAATCACTACAACACAATTATTCTCCCCCTTCATAACACCCTCATACATGACAAAATTAAATATACACAAAAATATGATACAAAACCAAAAAGAACTACCACTAAAGGCAGCTCACGACAACGTGTCATATATTTCTCAATCAATTTTATTTATATGTTAGTGATTCATTTTCGTATGCAGGAGTGCATTGTTTTGTGATTTATTGCGAAAGTAAATTTAGTATTTATTTTAAATTAATATGGTGATATAAATTTTCGAGGTTATGATATTGCTATATTATTTTTTTTTCAATGGTTAATGTAATCAGGTTTGTGCTTCTCAATGAAATTGTGATTAGATTATATTTCTTATGTCCATAAATTTTCAAAGTGTGTCGTCTGCCTTTATATATTTGTAAGGATTGTGCAGCCAATATTATTGCCATGTGTCGCCTGCAGGTAAGCTTTTATTTATTATAAATAAATTTTCTCAAGTTTCGAAGTCAATATATTTTTGTAATAAATATAAAGTATTTGAAAGTTCATTATTTTTTTTATTAACGTTTGGTCAATGTTTTAATGTTCGTTATTTGTCTTCAATAAAAGATATTTAATTACGATTAGGCAACTTTTGCATTGAAATACAGTTGTAAGCGCATCAGCTCATTCTTCACTAATTGTTCACATTGACAAACAGACACCTTCAGTAAATTTTGATTTGTATAATTTTTCAAGGTTTAAATAGAGGTTTAATTATCGCTCAGCGTATACATTTTTTTATTAATTATATTTTTTAAAAAAATTTATATATATTTATACACATATATATATATATATATATATATATATATATATATATATATATATATATATATATATATATATATATATATATATATATATATATATATTATATATAATTATATATATATATATAATAATATATATATATATATGGTCGAGGATCTATATAAATTTAATGTTAAGATATTTTTGTGTAAATTAATATATGATTGTATATATATATTAATGCACATATAAATGTATATATTGCATGTACATATATATGGTCACTAATTTATATTGCAAAAACATTTTAAAGTATAAAATAATAACATCAGGTACTGCAGCATTACACATGCAATGCGTATGTAAATAAATATCTTCGGACATTTATTTATATATTCACGGATGTGCAAAGCTTATTTCTTTCTGTAAAAAAAAGCAGTACATATTTCATTTTTTTTTTATTAAAGTATTCTTAAAATTATCCCAGTGGTTTTTCTTATTGTTTCCAAGAGTAGTTTGTTTACTTATTTATTTAAATATTCAGTCAATTAATATATATTAGGTCTTAAAGACGTTGATTTCATGATCAGAGCATTGATCATCATCACAGGTAAATTCATTGATAACGAGTACTGTTGACTGGCTGGTTCTCATATAAAAAAAAGAACCCGTTCGACCGTTGTATTACTTGGAAGATCTTCAGGGAGATACGTTGGTAAGTCTTGAGTTATATGATTGCTATGCAATACTGCACAGGCCGGTAGCTTATTCAACAGGAGATCTGTAATACTAATCGATATAGGTTCGAGAATTTTAATAAGTGTTTTAGATGGTTATCTGTCACGGGGCCTGGCCAAGGAATTGTTTATCTGCTGGAAGAGTAAGTTTTTGACATTACAATTATTATCTATCTTAACCACCCCATTACATTAAATTGGGCGTTCCTGTCCTGGGATTTTAATTTTGTAAACCACCATCGGCTATTCGTAATCATGAATTGCTTATTGCTGTTGGGAATGATTTTTTGCCATTTTTGCTGAATATTAGAGCACAGAGTTATTTATTTGTAATTGTTTTGCTAAAACCTGTGCTAGAGTTTTTGTTTAAGTATTGTCATCAATATTCAACATTTGGGATATATGGTTAATATTGCCATTTAATTGTCAGTATAAGTTCCGTGTGTTACTATTCATTTTTGTTGAAGTTGCATATATCTGATTTTATGCGTATTGTTGAAATAGTACTTTGCTAGTATAACAATACTTATTGTCCGGAAACAAGTTAACACTGGTATAGTTTTAACACTTTATATTTAATGCTTTTATAAATATATATATATATATATATATATATATATATATATATATATATATATATATATATATAGTCTATAATATATACGGGGGAATATATATATATAAATATAATATATTATATATATAATATTATTATATACTATATATACATATATACTACTTATATATAATATATGGAATATGAGAAGATGTTGACTCCGTTTATACGGGGGAATTTTCGATAAGAAAAAAACGACGAAATTCGGGCCTTTTCTTTATTGCTCTAATTCTATTATTTATTAGCGTTATTTGCATTTTTAATTTTTAAGAAATTAACAAAGATTTTTATTATATTATTATTTTATTATTATTATTATTATTATTATTATTATTATTATTATTATTATTATTATTATTATTATTATTATTATTATTATTATTATTATTATTATTTAATAGGAATTTAATTTTTTTTCTAAGTTCTTTCATTTTTATTATTGATATTCGATTATTATTATAATTTATGGGTATTTTTATTTAAAAAAAAACTTCCCCCCGGACCCGCGAGACCCGCGAGCGGGGCACCCCGCTCAGCGGGGGACGGGGGGATGATATAGAGGGGCGGGCCGAAGGCCCCACCCCCGAATCAAAACATAAAAATAAGTACATAAAATATCAAATATCAATTTATATTGTACAAGGTGTTTCTACAAACTGTTACGTATACATTCATCAACATTTAAACTAAAATACAATAGATAGGCCTAAGCACACGGCCTAAGCTACTCATTTTTATAAGCTTAGGTGTGAAGCCACAAAAAATATATGTCAATTTCTTTTTTAATTTTTGTTAATATTTAAGTAAAATACATTGAAATTCAAGCTATTACTAATGTTATTTAACCTCAAAAATCATTGAAATTACGTTACATTTTTTATTGATTTTCTTTCCTGGAGTCAACATCTTATAAATAGCCTTATATATATTATATACTATATATATAATATAATATACTATATATATATTATATCTATATATAGATATATATATATAATATATATATATATATATAATATATATATATAAATAAAATATATATATATATATTATATATATATATATAATAGTATATATATATATTATATATATATATATAATATATATATATATATATTATATATATATAATATATATATACTATAATATACTAATATTATATATACTCTACTATACATTAAAAATATAGTATATTATATATATATATATATATACTATATATATATGAAGAGATTGTATAAAGAGAGTATATCTCTCTGTGCGCCGTATAATTAAAAAAAAAAAAAAAATATATATATATAATATAATAATATCATATATAATCTATAATATATATATATATATACATATTATATATATATGTATATATATATATATATAATATATTATATAATATTATATATATATAATCATACTATATATATATACTAATATATAATATATATATATATATTATAATATATATATATATATATATATATATTATATTATATATAATATATATATATATATATATATATATTAGTATATAATATATATATATACTATATATATATTATTAATATATATATATTATATTATATACTATATATATATATATAGTATGTCGTTAGATTTAGACGTGTATATATATATTATATATATATATATAGTCTATATATATATACTATATATTATAAATATATATATATATATATAATAATATAATATATAATTATTAATATTGTTTAGATAGGGAGTAAAATTTGCAAAGTTGCGTGAAGCGAAAATAGTGATTTCGTAATCCTGACTTTTACTCGTTATGGGTCTTGGGTCGAAAATACTATTTTCCCACCAAAAGATCTTTGGTAAATTTTACTAGGATATTAAAGCCTGTATATCATTATATATATATATATATAATGATATATAATATATATAATATATATATATATATATATATATATATATAATATATATAATAATATATATATATATAATATATATATATAGTATATATATATTTTATGTACATAAAGTAGATATAAATATTAATAAGATATTATATATATATATATATATACATCTTTAATTTTGTTGAAATAAATTTGTTTTCATGCGTGTATCAGTGAAAGCAAATTTCTGAAATTATTGTAGCAAAAAGTGATTGTGATTCGTACGTTTAGAAAGTGAAAAACAAATAATTTATTTTTAAAATTGATTTTTTTTGAAAAGAACGATTGTAACATGTCTACTAATGCGAATTGTGGAAAATATCAGAATCATAGGTTTGTCGGGTAAGGAAGTGCCTTGCAGCATATTAAGATAGCTCAAATGAAGTCTGCGGTGTGTCGTGAGGCACGCAGAAGTTAGCTAGGAAGCAGACAATTGAACAAAAAAAGCTAGCTAAGGAAGCAGACATTGAACAACAGAAAGTAGCATTGGAGGAAAAGAGATTAGCTGCTGCTTTGGAGGAGAAAAAGTTGGCACTTGAAGTTGAAAGGGAGAAAGCTAAGCTTGAAATTGAAGCTGAAAAGGAAAAAGCTAAGCTTGAGGCTGAAGCTGGAGTAGAAAAAGCTAAGGTCGAAGCTGAAGCTCAAAGAGTTAAGTTAGAGGCAGAGAAAGATGCAAGAGAAGCAGAGGAGAGAATGCTGCAGATGAAGTTAGACGCTGATGAGAGACAACGTCAGCATGACGCAACAATAGTTTCTCAAAGCACTCAAAGTAGCCATAGCACTTCCTACGCTAAAAAGTACCCGAAATTAAAGCTGCCATTTTTTGATGAGAAGGTGAACGACATTGAGGAATACTTATTAATGTTTGAAAAGCAAGCGGAGGCAAATGACATCCCTAAGGAGAAGCAAGCATTAGTTTTAGGGTCATTCCTTACGAGTAAAGCGGTCAAAGTATTCAACAATCTGACTGTTGAAGAATTGAAAAATTACGATAACCTGAAAAGAGCTCTGCTAATAAGGTACGGTCTCACATAAAGTGGATACGGCGCCAAATACAAGAGTATGAGTCCTACTGAGGATGATAACCCTAGGGTGTACCTGCAGAAAATTATTGAAGCTCTGAGGAAATGGATTGCCGCGGCTAATGTAAAGATGACACATGATGATCTAATAGAATTTTTCTCAGTCGACAAGTATCTGAATACAGTCCCGAAAGAACTTGCCACATATTTGAGGGAGGACGAAAAAGGAATAGTACCAGAAGAAATCATTGTCAGTTCAGAAGTTTATATGGAAGCTCATCATTTGATTTAAAATTTGTATCTAATAGTCACGCACGGAATCACAATCACACAGGATTAAGAAGCCCAGTCACAACAACAAGTAATAATTTTAGATCGAAGCCAGTGGTTATTTCACGAAATTACATCATAAAAGTAGATACGACCAACGCCACATCGAGACCAAACTAGCAATGGAGATTATAATAGCGACAGACAAGAACCATACCGTCGCAGTAGCAGTGAGCCCATAGGGCTGTGGTCACTTGCTACAAGTGTCAGAGGAGAGGGCATCTCTCGCCAGAGATTGCAGAGCCCCTCCATATTTCAACAGTAGTGGTAGAGGACAAAAAACAAACTTCATTAAAAGAAAGGAGGAAGGAAAGAAACATTGCAGCGTCCTAGAGTTTCAGAGAAAGTGGCAATAAAGTCGCGAATGGAATCAGGTGAGAGCCGAATTTCTCCTGACTGAAAACGATTGAGGGTTGGAAAATGACGCAAATTTTCACACCCTACCTGTAACATATGGGACGGTGAATGGATATCGAGTCAAGATACTCCGAGATAGTGGTTGTGAATTCTTAGTGCGTGCGAGAGAAATTTTGTACCTTAAGAAGTGTTATGTAGGTGACAGACATGACGATGAGGATTGCTGGACGACCGGTATAGAGGCTCCACTCGCTGAGCAATTGAATGAGTGGACACCCCTTTTTATGTGGGTTAGGACGACCGCAGCAGTGTTGCCGGAAGTCGTTTATGATTTAGTTATTGGGAATGTCAGAGGTGCATTACCCCCGTATCAGCCGAACCTCGCATGGGAGACGACTGTGTGTCGAGGTCCTCATATTGAGAAGGACGAGCAAAACCGTAGAAGTTTGCAATTCCCCATCGTCGAGAATGCTGAGGAAGATTCTCAGGAAGAATCTAATGAAACTGATCATACTTTTGGAATGGCGAGTCTTGAGAAAGAAGAGAATTTTAGAGAGAAACCGTCAGTACCACAATCTCTGGACATCATCAGAAAAGATGTCGGACCAACCACTGAGCCATCATTGTGTGTGATGACTGAGTCCCAAGGTTCATCCAAGGATGAAGAAGTTACAGAAGAAGAAGTAGTTAAAGTCCTTATAGAACCACTAGAGAATGTTGAGGAAGATACAGGAGTACCGGATGTCCGGGGGACATCAATTGTAAATAGTACACTTAGGTTTAAGGAACCAGACTGTACGTTAAAAGATGGTGAGTCACGGAGAGGTGACACAACACCTCACATACAAAGTTCCATAGAAGAGAAGATAGTAGCTGTGGGTGAAGAAAAAGTAGCTCACGATGAAGAAATAGCGGAACTTATAAATGATCGGGAAACTTTCCGAGGAAAACAGAAAG
Organism: Trachelipus rathkii; assembly: GCA_015478945.1. Classification (NCBI taxonomy): domain Eukaryota; kingdom Metazoa; phylum Arthropoda; class Malacostraca; order Isopoda; family Trachelipodidae; genus Trachelipus; species Trachelipus rathkii. Next base: position 2,849 of record JABUQX010124177.1, on the reverse strand, counting down.
ATGATGTTATTCTGCAAAGGATATGGAGGTCTGTAGAAAGAGGTGAGAATAAGTATGTAGTGAAGGATGGAGTGTTATTCAAAAGAGTTGTTTAGAACCAACAGGAGAGATTTACTTTGATAGTACCAAAAGAGTACAGGAGTAAGGTTCTGAAAGTGGCACAAGATGAAGTCTTCGGTGGTCATCAAGGTGTGAAGAAGACAATGGGTAAAATCACCCAACAGTTCTTTTGGCCCAACATATACCAGGATGTAACTAAACATTGTTACTCCTGCGACATATGTTAAAGGACGTGCCCGAAAGGAATGGTAAAGAAAGTACCTCTATGCCCCATGCCCATCATAGATGAACCTTTCCAACGAGTAATCATCGACTTAATAGGACCGATCTCACCACCATCTTCTGAAGGGCATCAGTATGTCCTAACCCTTGAAGATGCCGCCACGCGCTATCCTGAGGCAGTTCCTCTTAAGAGCATAACCGCGCAGAAGGTTACAGAAAGCCTGGTATCCATTTTTATGAGGTTGGGGGTCCCAAAAGAGATACTTAGTGATAATGGACGTCAATTTACATCAGATTTAATGAGGGATGTGACGAAGATGCTAAACATAAAGCAAAAGTTCTCTAGTATCTACCACCCCATGAGCCAAGGTCTCACCGAGAAGTTTAATGGAACATTAAAAACAATGCTGAAGAGGATGTGCAGTGAGCAAGTACGGAAGTGGCATAAGTTCATAGAGCCGTTGCGTTTGCATACCAGGGGAGCGCCCACAGGTACTCCACAGGGATTCTCACCTTTTGAGCTCCTGTATGGTAGGACTGTGCGGGGTCCGATGCAAATATTACACGAAATTTGGGCAGGAGAGATCAATCCTGAGGAGGCAAGGTCAACCTACATGTATGTATTTGACTTGCAAGAGAGGCTAAACGAAACTCTAAAGTTAGCTAGAGAAAACTTAGCCAGAGCCCAAATTTCGCAAAAGAAATATTATGACAAAGGCGCAAAGATCAGGAAACTGAAAGTAGGAGACTTAGCTCTCGTTCTACTACCAACATCCAGTAACAAGATGCTCATGAGATTGGGCGGGCCGTACCCAGTTATAGAACTATACGGCAAGGACAACTATAAGATACAGGTTGGAGATGTGATAAAAACTTACCACATAAATCTATTAAAGAAATATATTGTGAGAGAGGAGAGTGAGGAAGAAGAAGAAGAGACGGATCAACATCGGGAGAATATAGGTGCTTCGGCGGTGATCTTGGACACCGAGAACGAAGAAAATATTAATTTAGTAGATATGGATCCCACGACGATCCAGAAAGAGAAGTTGTCGGACACCAAAGTCAGTGAGGACATAACAGATCCTATGAGGAGAGAATTGATGAAGATCCTGAAAAGGCATGAGGAAATTTTTACAGATGTGCCCGGCACTGCGAAGAATGACTATCATGCAATTGACCTCATTGACGATACCCCAATCAGATTGAAGCCTTACAAGTTACCATTCACGACGCGGACGGAACTGAAGAAGGAGACTGATAAAATGATCAAAATGTGTATCATTGTTCCCTCCACGTCTCCATACTCAGCGCCAGTGGTCGTTGTCCAGAAGAAGGACGGGAGTAAGAGGGTATGCTCCGACTATAGGGCCCTAAACAGGATCACAGTCTTCGATCCGGAGCCCATGACCACAACTCAGACCCTGTTCACAAAATTTGCCAAAGATAGGTTTTTCACAAAACTTGATTTAGCCAAGGGCTATTGGCAAATTCAAATAAAGCCTGAAGACTGTCATAAAACCGGTTTCTCGACCGAGGACGGTCACTTTCACTACCTCAAGCTGCCATTCGGTATGGTAAATGACGGTGCAACGCTTGTGAGGGCAATGCGTAGGATCCTGGATGGGATTAACGATGTCGATTTCTATATCGATGATATCATCGTCCATTCACAGACCTGGCGCGAACATACGATTACTCTTGAGAATGTTCTACAAAGACTCCAGGAGGAGGGTTTTACTATCAGACCAACCAAGTGCGAATTTGCTTCGTCGAGTGTTGAATTCCTGGGTCACTATATTGGTAATGGCACTAAAGGATTACATGAAGATAATGTAGTGAAAATTATGAAGACGGAGCCACCTAAGAATAAGAAGCAGGTGAGGTCATTCTTAGGGCTCACAGGATACTATCAGGACTTCGTGAAGAATTATGCGAAACTCGCAGCGCCATTGACTGACCTGACGAAGAAGGGAGAGCCGACGAAGGTAAAATGGGAGTCAATACATCAGCAAGCATTTGAAAAATTGAAGGAGGCGTTAAGCTCGAAGCCGATCTTAAAGATGCCAGAGCTGGAGAAGACCTTTACACTACAGGTGGACGCATCAGATACTTCTCTGGGATTTGTCCTCCTACAGGAAGACGGAGGAATTCTTCATCCTGTTGCTTATGGAAGCAAAAAATTGTCAGCGACCCAGCAAAGGTACTCAACTTTGGAGAAGGAGGCCTTAGCGATCATTACTGGCATCAGGAAGTTCGAGCCATATCTCTATGGAAAGGAATTTATTCTACAATCTGATCATAGACCGCTGACAGCTATGAATAAAAAGAGATATGAGAATACTAGGATAATGAGATGGTCGTTGTACCTTCAGAGATTCAGATTTATCCTAAACCACATTAGTGGAAGAGATAACGTCATCGCTGATTATTTGAGTAGATCATATGCCGAAGAGACATTGGATTCGCCTACAGAAGCAACTAAAGAAGAAGGAGCACTTTAGGATGAAACCAATGTTATAACATCATCTATATAAGGCAAAATTGTAACAATTTGCTTCAGGTTT
>JABUQX010124176.1:0-21304 GCA_015478945.1 Trachelipus rathkii | reverse complement strand
ACTTTTTTCATCAATTTAATGCTTTTTACCACAGAACAGTAAAGAATTCGAAAGGTAAAAATAGTATAAATCATTCTAAGCGGTGGAGGTATATAGGGTAAAAACAATAATAACACCATATAATAACTATAAAAAATTTTATTATTCATAACATGATTTACTTAGGATTTTCTCCTATAATTGGAGTATCGTTAGAATCAATTATGAATAAAAAGTCACATCCATATAAATCTGACACATTACATTAAATTCTCTAATATTATCGGAAAATTGAGTAAAAGATAATATTTATAAAATAAACATGATTGAAAGCCTGCGCATCGCAAGAAATAAATTATTCTTCTGTTTATTCTGAGAAGAAAGGGATGTTTTCTCCGTCTAGTATCCTCAAAGAATTAATGATAATGTTTATTACACTCTTTTTTTAATTATAAATAAAATTTTTTATTTTTAAATTTACAATTTACTATTTTTATATATAACATTCTAAAAATACTTTAATTTCTTTTAAGTACTTTTTAAAAGAAATATCTTATTTGACGCTCATGCTATAGCTAATATATGTAACGAGTTGTTCTTTTATGGCGTAAGAAGTTTTACTGGCGTTGTCGCTATTAAAACGATATCTTCCTATGTATACTAATCAGGCTATAGATTATGAAATTAGTGGTATAAAATCCGACATCTAGAGTGTTTTTAAACTACACACAATTATATGTAAAAGAGACAGTTGATACACTATTATAAATAAACCTGTAATTCAGACTATTAGAATATCGCGGAAATAGGAACTTGTCTGTGCTTTAATACGATAAATAAAATATAGTTACTTACAATTGGCTTTATGAAACTCTACCTTTCAAGCGTTTAAATTTCTTTGTACTCTCAAAGGTGGAAATTATTATATTGACGTCCTTCATATATGCAGTGTGAGGGAGCCTGGTTTGTAAGTCCTTCTGTTGGATACATTTTTGTTTGTCCAAATTTATTAATTAAGAATTATTTAAATTTTTCTTCAAATTATGATAGAACTCTCTTGTTTTCAAATGATCAAATATCGTTGTCACACCCACCGCTCTATAAAAGGTTTAATAATGCCGGATCATTCGATCTGAGGTTTTATCAGAGCACATCTACAAGGGATCTTGTCCTTCATTGTGTTAATTCCTATAAGTCAGTTATAATTTATAAGTAAATTTTTTAGAATCGTCAAGAGGATATTTTAAATGAAAATAGACCGGATTGTCGCTTTTTAATCCAAATAACATCAGTAATAAAATATGAAGGGAGGTTAAAAGAAGAAAAGTATATTTTTAACCTTCTCAAACATTTATTAAACATATTGATCCTACCTCATGAAGACGTGTAGTTCCAAATATAAAAACTATCACGCGATGTTAATAATATTTTGCATACTAACCAACTAAAGCCATGGAGTCTATTTTTAACCATTTATCTAGTTTGTAGATAAAAAATAAAGGTAAAAGCTAAACGTTAAAAAGACCAAAGGACTGGCCTTTTCAACTAAATTTGTAAAATTAAAAATAAAGAAGGAAATTGATATTTAGTTTTCCCAAATATCGAGCCTATGTGTATACCCCTTCCGTATGGGCTCTAATTGTACCATTCACTCTGTCTCCTTTCTATTGCGAAGAGAAGAAACACCGTCAGATATCTCTTACCTATTCCCATCCTAATCTAATGCGGGAATGTAGGATTTATTATATCTTTCCTATGCCCCAAGTCTAGCGTGTGGCGAAGAGAGGATTATGGGCCGCGCGAGTTGTTGCAGGAGACCCCACCGCCGTCCGATTTATCGAGCTGACAACGGAGATCCCAATACCTTTTCGTCATCCAACGGTTAATAGTTAGAGACCAAGAAGAAGGAAGATGAGAAAGAAAATTTGGGGTGAAAATAAATCTCCAGGAGCCGATCTGAGATAATATGTATATAAAATCCTTACCCTTTAAGAAGACTTCTATCCAACCTCGGCAGCACTCGCTTCAATCCTTGACAAAGAAGGAATACGTAATCTGAAAGTACGCTTTTCTGTATGTGGCTTTGGGCTTCTTCGTTCATATGCAACCTTCTCTCCAATGTCTGTATCTATTATTATTGGGTTTTAAAGAAAGCCCTGGACGCTCTCCTTCTCAACATTAAGGGAAAAGAAAGAATTGAAGAAAGCGCGGTCAAAAATAAACCCGCGGTGGCGATATAAAGGCCGACGTCGATCTCCAGACGGTCCCTCATCACCACGCCTTATAAATGTTTCACCGCTCCATCGATGAAGAGTTTTTTTTGAACGAAACTCGATCGGACCATCCCGAAGCAAATAGCCCAATAAAAAGAAGCAGCGGAATAAAAAACTCGATGGGCGTCAAAAATATAGTGGGGATGAGTGTCGAGAATATTACAATATCGACGAGGTAATGAAAACAAGCGGGGAATTTGTCGCTACTCCCGTGAACTTTCCTAATCGAAAACCTAAACCTCGCTCCGATTTGTGTAGAAACGAAGAAAAAATGCAAGGAGAAGAAATTTACGATTACCGAGCTGAGTATCCTAGCGTGTCTTCGATCATGAGAGATCACGACGAGATTTACGGTCACGGCCACCCTCAAGAAGAGAAGATGCTCGCAGATTTGATCTTGGAAAAGCGAGAATAGCTTAAACTACAAATTTTATTTTTTTATAAACATTTTTATTTTATCTATCTATATCCTATTATATATGTTGAGTAAAAAAATATCTCTATCATTATTTGTTTTTACCCAAAATTCTGACACTTTTTTTACGTAAAATTTGTTTAATTTTTTACAAACAATTTTCACGTGAGTTTCGTGTGGAAATATGCGCTTATTGAAAAACTAACGTGAAATATCGTTTATTATATTTTGATACCTTTTTCGATGTATAAATTATTTTCTTTTGAGACCAAAAAATAAATATCACGTAGGTTTACCGTTGAATCTAAACGATAAAATCTTTGCGCGAGATTTTCGCTATGGGAACATTGAAATTTAACTCACTCAATTTTTACGAAATTTTGAAACTTTTTTCGACATCAAAATTGGTTTATCGGTTATAAACATAATTCCCAAGTAGGTTTCGTGCGGAAGAAAAAGAATCCTTAACTCAGGTAGATATATATAGTTTCCGCACGAAACCCACGTGGGAATTATGTTTATAACCAATAAACCAATTTCAACGTCAAAAAAGTATCAAAATTGCGTATATAATATATCTCGCGTAAGATTTATCCAATGGAGTATTTAGAGTATATCTACGTGAGTTAGGGTTTCTTTTTGTAAATGCGAAATCTCACGTAAATTAGGTTTCAAAGTTATGCAGCAACAGAAACCTCCGCGTAATATCGGTAATAATTGTTTACTGCGCAAAACCTCACGTGAGAATTATGCTTATAAAAATACAAATAAAACCAATTTTAACTAGTAATTGTGCGGCAAAAACTCCTAAAAAGTTTATCTTCACGTAGGGTTATCTAAGGACATTTAGCGTATATATTAACGTGAGTTGAAGATTCTTATTTTTAAATACATAGAACTCCCACGTTACAGTAAGTTTGAAAGTTTATGTAACTAATCCTCGCGTAAATATTTTGATATATGGTCTTTGCAATGTGTATACGTGGGGAATTTATTAATGTTGTTATTATTATTCAATAAACCAATTATAACGTCAAAAAAATTCAAAATTTCATAAATGATATCTCGCGTAAGATTTATATCCATGAAAGCATTTAGCCTAATATCCACGTGAGTTAAGGATTCTTTTTGTTGTATATAGTTTTCCGCACGAAACCGACCGCTGGGAATCTCATGTTTATATTCAAATAAACCGGATTCTAAAACGTCAAAAAAGTAATCAAACATTTTAAAACTGGATTACATGAAAGTAATCAAACATTTAGCCTATAAAACAATATTCCCACTGTGGATTTTGTGTTACGTAACTTTTAAAAATTTACCTAAATACTAGAGATTTTTTTTATATTTAACAAAAAGAAATCTTTATAAACTCACGAGTAGAATATAACCACTTTACAAATTTTCTTTTACTGCTCTTTAATATTTCATATTAAAATATTTAATGATATCATTTTTATGGACACGTTTAAAAATGTTTATTTTTGTGCAAAATTATAAATCCGCACGTGGTTGGATTTTATTCACGACTGATTAGATTAGAATATAACCAATATCTATGTGTAATTTACGGTGAGTTTTTTTTGTTTACAAAAGAAACCTTACACAACGAATAGATTTTACTTAATTTCTGCTAAAATCACCATAGAATTAAATCTTATCTGCACAATATCCTATAATATTCGATAGAAGTATGAATTATATTTATATATTTATATGAAATTTAAATATGGTTTTTTATTTATAACAAATTTGCGCCGACGATGGGTTTTCGTGATGGAAAACTATTTAATTATTATACATTATAGTCAATTGAGTCGGAACATTATTGGCTTGAGATATAATACTTATATGACACTTATAACCTATAACGTAGATCTTTTTATAGCTATTTAAAAAAGTATAATACTAGTAAACGTAGATATACGCTTAATTCTTCATAGGAAAAACCTCGCGCGAGATATCTTTTATGAATTTTTTGAAATACTTTTAATTTTACGTTAAATGGTTTATTGTGGTTATAAACACAATTCCCACGTGTGGTTTCGTGTATAAACTACATAACAATATTCACTTGAAATTTTGGTTACATAACTTTGAAATATACTTAACGTGAGATTTTTGTACTTACAAAAAGAACTTTTACCTCACGTAGATATACGCTTAATTCTTCATAGGATAAACCTCGCGCGAGATATCTTTTATGAAATTTTGATACTACTTTTTTGACGTTGATATTGGTTTATTGGTTATAAACATAATTCCCACGTAGGTTTCGTGTCTAAACTATATAACAATTTTCACGTGAGATTTTTGTTAAGTAACTTTGAAATTTACTTTACGTTGAGATTTTTGTATTTACAAAAAGAACTTTTACTCACGTGGATATACGCTTAATTCTTCATAGGATAAACCCGCGCGTGATTGTCATTTATTAAATTTTTGATATTTTTTTGGTTTTTAAAAATTGGTTTTATTTTTTTGCAAATCTATAAAATCCCACGTGAGTTTCGTGCGGAAACTATATACAATATTTGACGTTGATTTTGGACTACATAACTTTTGTAAACTTAATTTAACACGTGAAGGTTTTTTTGTGCTCTACAAAAAGAATCCGTATACACCGTAGATATAGCGGCTAAATCTACCGACTAAGAAATAAATCTTACCGAGAATATCTTATTTATATTAGGTATATAATTCTTTTTTAAACGTCGAAGATTGGTTCATTGGGTATAAACATAAAATCCCACGTGGGTTTCGTGCGGAAACTATACAACAAAAAGAATCCCGTGAGATTTTGGTTACGTAACTTTGAAATTTACTTTACGTGAGATTTATGTATTTGCAAAAAGAACTTTTACTTACACGTAGATAACGTCTTTAACTCTTTCATAGGAGGAAACCTATGCGCGAAGATTTATTTATGAAGGTTTGAACACTTTTTTGACGATTGAATATTGGGTTTATTGGTTATTAACATAATTCCCACGTGGGTTTCGTGTGAAATACTTTATAAACCAATATTTCAAGTGGAGATTTGGTTACGTAAACTTTGAAATTTACTTTTAACCCGTGAGATTTTGTGATTTTATCAAAAAGAACTTTTACTTCACGTAGATATAACGCTTAATTCTTCATTGGATATACCTCGCGCGAGATATATCTTTTATAAAGGTTGAATACTTTTTTGACGTTGAAATTGTTTATTGTTTATAAACATAATTCCCACGTAAGTTTCGTGCGAAAACTAATATACCAATTTTCACGTTAGATTTTGGTTAAGTAACTTTGAAATTTACTTTACGTGAGATTTTTGTATTTACAAAAACAACTTTTACCTCACGTGGATATACGCTTAATTCTTCATGAGATAAACCTCGCGCGAAGATTTTTTTATTAAAAAATTGGATACTTTTATTGAGTAGTTAACAAATTTATATTTTTTTGCAAAAATAAAATCCCACGTGGGTTTCGTGCCGATAAAACTATAAAATCAAATTTAAAAAAAAATTTTTTTTTTCAATAACTTGAAACTTAAATTTACGTGAAAGTATTATTTTGTGCTTTTACAAAAAACGAATCCTTATTCCACATGTATATATACTCTAATCCTCCATAAAAAATAAAATCTTACGCGAGATAATCTTTTATAAAGGTTTGATACTTTTTGTGAACGTTGAAGATTGGTTTATTGGGTATAAAACATAAATTCTCACTGGGATTCGTGGCGGAAACTATATATATACAATATTCACGTGGAGATTTGGGTTTATATGACTTCGAAATTTACTATACGTGAGATTTTTGCATTTACAAAAAGAATCTTTTAACTCACGTAGGTATAAGCTTAATTCTTTTATAGGATAAACCTCGCGCGAGATATCTGTTTTCAAAATATTAAAAAAACTTTTTTTGACGTTAAATTTCATTTCATTATTTTTCTACAAATATAAATCCCACGTGGGTTTCGTTCGGAAAACTATCATAACAATATTGTACGTGTGATTTTGATGTATAACTTTGAAACATAATTTACGTGAGGTATTTACAAAAAGAATCCTTAACCAACGTAGATATACGCTAATCCTGCATAGAATATTTCTTACGCGAAATATCTTTTATGAATATCTACGCGAGATTTTCACTACGCAGTTTGGAAACCTAACACGGGTAAGGTTTTTGTATTACAAAAAAAAATTATCTCCCTTAGATATAGGTTTAATGCTTAGGTTAGGTTAGGTTAGGTTAGGTTAATCTTACGCGAGATATCGTTTACAAAATTTTGATATTTATTTGACATGAAAATTTGATTTTATTATTCGTAAACAGTTTTCACGCGGGTTTCGTGCGTGTGATTTTCTTTATTTTAGTAAGAAACTTAACCTACGTGAGGTATTTCTTCTTTTTCGTACTATAATATCAAGAACGAGTCTAATAGCACGTCACATACGAGCGTAGGGCGCGTTTCTAGTATCCGCGGGAGGCAAAAACGTACCGCACGACCAATTTTTAAGGGCTATAAAGTTAACCTACGTTTTTTAAATTTTGCGTATTTTTTGTGTGTTTTTTTTCTAATTGGAACAAAACCTACGTGTTTTTCGGCAATTTTTGCGTATAAAATGTCGTTTCGTATAGTTACAGTTGTGACGAAAAACAGTTTTTTTACGCAAAAATGTAGAAAAAGAGTTAAAAAGCATGCGAAAAAGAGTTAAAAACCAATTTTGCGTAGAAAAAAACGTGTAGGTGTACGCTAGGTGTAGGTTTAGGTTAGGTTAGGTTAGTTAGGTTAGGGTTAGGTTAGTTATGTTAGGTTAGAGTTTAGGTATAGGTTAGGTTTAGGTTTAGGTTTAGGTTAGGTTAGGTAATGGTATAGGTTAGGGATTAGAGGGTCAGGTTAGGGCCTTAAGTATAGGTTTGACCAATTAAATGAAACGGTTGCAACTCGAAATATTACTGGTTAGGTTAGGTTAGGTTAGGTTACTGAGAGGGTAAGATAGACAACGTTGACAAAATGGACTCAATTTACTATAATTTTCTTTAATTTTTACACCATTCGAGTGAATTAGTTTCACTTTTTATCATTAAAATACAAATCAATGAAAAAAATCAAAGTCTTGATAAGATGTCAAGAGGAATTAATAGGTTAGGTTATGGTTATGGTTAAGATGTTAGGTTAGGTTAGGGTTAGGTTTAGGTTAGGTTTAGTAGGTTAGGATTTAGGTTAGGTTATGGTTAAGGTTAGGTTTAGTGTTAAGGTTAGGTTAGGTTTTAGGTTAGGTTAGGTTAGGTTAGGTTAGGAAAGTTCACCTGACAAAAATTTACGAAAAACACTCTTTTTACACGCAAATGGAACAATATCTACGTAATATTTTGGCTGGTTCGGTTAAAACGTATAGTTTGTTTCTTTCGTCGAATTCACCAAAACGCACGAGCTATAAATCCTACGTAGGTTTCGTGTTTTTCGTCTTTTGACATTTTTTATACGCTCACGAAACCTTTTCCTACGTGAGAATTCTATTAATTTATGCCAACGTATAGTTTTCCTTAATAAAAGCACTTTTTCTACGATAAAATCTATAAATCGTGCAAAAGGTGTGTTTTTCGTACGAAACCTGCGGTTTTGTTAAAAAAGGAACGATTTTCACGCGTTTTCAAACAAACCCCGCGTGAAAAGTGTTCGCAAAAAATTGAAAACCTCGCGTGAGATTTACATTCGAGTCTTCGGGGGATTTTTATACGCCAAAAAAGGAAAAGAGGTTGACAATTACGAATTAAATCTACGCAAACGTAATAGTTTTTCCATTAAAAATAAAGCACTTTTTCTACGATGAAATATAAAATGCAAAGTTAAAATAAAAATATTTCCTATTTTTCCGTAACGAAATAGGCGGTTTCAGTTAATAAGAAACCAATATTACATAATTGAGTATATGTTATCGTATTAAACAAACTCAGCGTGAGAAAAGTGTTTTGCAAATAAAACGAAAAACCTCGGCGTGAGATTTTCCTTCGAGTCTTCGGGGGATTTTTATACGCCAGAAAAGGAAAACCTCGCGTGGAAATTTCATTAACTTACGCCAACGTATAGTTTTCCTTAAAAAAAGCACTTTTTCTACGATGAAATATAAAATGCGTATAAAATTCCTATTTTTCGTACGAAATAGGCGGTTCAGTTAAAAAAGAAACGATATTCACGCGTATTAAAACAAACTCAGCGTGAATAAAAGTGTTTGCCTAAAAAAAACGGAAAACCTTCGCGTGAAGAATTTTCCTTCGAGTCTTCGGGGGATTTTTATACGCCAAAAAAGGAAAACCCTCGCGTGGAAATTTCATTAATTTACGCCAACGTATAGTTTTCCTTAAAATAAGAAAGCACTTTTTCGACGATTTTAAATATAAAAATGCGTATAAAATTCCTATTTTTCGTACGAAATAGGCGGTTCAGTTAAAAAAGAAACGATATTCACGCGTATTAAAACAAACTCAGCGTGAAAAGTGTTTGCCAAAAAACGAAAACCTCGCGTGAGATTTTCCTTCGAGTCATCGGGGGGTTTTTATACGCCAAAAAAGGAAAACCTCAAGTGGAAATTTCATTAACTTACGCCAACGTATAGTATTCCTTAAAAAAAAGCACTTTTTCTACGATGAAATATAAAATGCGTATAAAAATTCCTATTTTTCGTACGAAATAGGCGGTTCAGTTAAAAAAGAAACGATATTCACGCGTATTAAAACAAACCCCGCGTGAAAAGTGTTTGCAAAAAAACTAAAACCTCGCGTGAGATTTTCCTTCGAGTCATCGGGGGGTTTTTATACGCCAAAAAAGGAAAACCTCAAGTGGAAATTTCATTAACTTACGCCAACGTATAGTTTTCCTTAAAAAAAGCACTTTTTCTACGATGAAATATAAAATGCCTATAAAATTCCTATTTTTCGTACGAAATAGGCGGTTCAGTTAAAAAAGAAACGATATTCACGCGTATTAAAACAAACTCAGCGTGAAAAGTGTTTGCAAAAAAACTAAAACCTCGCGTGAGATTTTCCTTCGAGTCATCGGGGGGTTTTTATACGCCAAAAAAGGAAAACCTCAAGTGGAAATTTCATTAACTTACGCCAACGTATAGTTTTCCTTAAAAAAAGCACTTTTTCTACGATGAAATATAAAATGCGTATAAAAATTCCTATTTTTCGTACGAAATAGGCGGTTCAGTTAAAAAAGAAACGATATTTACGCTTATTAAAACAAACCCCGCGTGAAAAGTGTTTGCAAAAAAACGAAAACCTCGCGTGAGATTTTCCTTCGAGTCTTCGGGGGATTTTTATACGCCAAAAAAGGAAAACCTCGCGTGGAAATTTCATTAACTTACGCCAACGTATAGTTTTCCTTAAAAAAGCACTTTTTCTACGATGAAATATAAAATGCGTATAAAATTCCTATTTTCGTACGAAATAGGCGGTTTAGGTAAAAAAAGAAACGATATTTACGCTTATTAAAACAAACCCCGCGTGAAAAGTGTTTGCAAGAAAACGAAAACCTCCCGTGAGATTTTCCTTCGAGTCCTCGGTAGAATGTTATACCCAAAAAAACTAAAACCTCGCGTGGAAATTCCATTAATTTAACTCAATGTATAGTTTTCCTTAAAAAAAGCACTTTTTATACGAAAAAATATAAAATTCGTGTGAAATTGCTATTTTTTGTACGAAACTCGCGGTTTTGTTAAAGAAAAAGAAACGATTCTCGTGCGCCTTAAAACGAACCCTACGTGGAGATTATTTGCGAAAAAACGAAAACCTCGCGTGAGATTTTCGATCGAGTCCTAGGTGGATTTTTATACGAAAAAAAAGGAAAACTTCGCTTGGAAATTTCATTAATTTACCTCAACGTATAGTTTTCCTTAAAATTTTTTTTTTCTACGATAAAAAAATAAAATGCCTATAAAATTGCTATTTTTCGTACGAACTTTGCGGTTTTTGTTAAAGAAAAAGAAACGATTCTCGCGCGCATTAAAACGAACCTCGCGTAGAAATTATTTCCGAAAAAACTAAAACCTCGCGTTAGATTTTCGATCGAGTCCTCTGGTGATTTTTTACACCAAAAAAGGAAAACCTCGCGTGGAATTCCACCGATTTAATCGAACTTCTAGTTTTCTTCAAAAAAATCACTTTTTCTACGATGTAATAAAAAACTCGCGTAATATTTATATTTTTCGTACGAAACTTGCGGTTTGGTTAAAAGATAAACGATTCTCTCGCGCATTAAAACAAACCCCGCGTGGAAATTATTTAAGATAAAACGAAATTCTCGCGTAAGATTTTCAATCTGTTTTTTGGGGGGATTTTTATTCGTCCAAAAAGGTAACCTTCAATTTCACTTCTTTATTCGATTGTTTAGTTTTTCCTTCTAAAAAAATCCTCACTTTTTTCGATATAATAATGAAATCTATTTTTTAGATAATTTTCATAAAACTACTCCAAAAAGAATCCATTTTATTGATGAGACGAGAGAGGTTATTACTGATGAAGAATTTTATTAACAGACTTTTTAAAATTGTGGCCAAAGAAATAAAAAAGATATGCACATTCTTATTTCATTTAAACTTTAATTTAATTATTACAGATTTATGATGCTACAGCTGTTACTGATATTTTCCTACTAAAAACATCTTTTATCAAAGCATTCCGTGATATTATTTATATTCGTACAAAACAAGCCGGTTTTCTTCCTTTGTTTTGAATAAAATAAAAAATAAAACCCGCTCTACAACATACATAATTATCAATAGTCAGGACTATAATTTAAAAAATAAGCACTACTTCAAAATATTATTCGTCATCTTACACATCTGGAAGAGTTTATCAGCGGACTATGTCCTAGAATTCTGTTTTAGTAAAGGGAACAAAAAATTCCAAATTCTAAAGGGCACAATTAATTTAAATTTTGGGACAAACCCATATAATGATGGACGTTTTTTGGTTGCCACATTAGTTGGCAGGAATTCACAGGGATCCGGAGACAAGTTCAAAATTATGCCGGAAAAAAAGCCTAACCGTGGACATACCCCTCTTGACGCGTAATACAGGTGATGGAAACAAAAAACATTCCTTTAATATGGGACTTGGCCAACATTTAAATTGATTTTTCCCTTTAGAAAAATTTTTTCCAACCAGAAATAAAAGAAAACCACGGAATTATAAGAGGCCGTAAACTAGCATGCCCCCTTACAGTAGGCATAACTAATTGGTAGATTGAAATTGCATTTACGTAAGACCATTTTTTTTAATTTTCTTTGAATTTTTAAAATTCACAGAGGAACGAATTCCCTTTTAGTGACGAATAATTTAGTAATGCGTTTATGCACAAATTTTATCTTCTTGATCCGTTCTTATATAACAAAGCAACTATTAAGCCCGTAAATTTCAACCGTGCAAAGCGAATGACATATTGACAGCTTATATATTTCAAACCTGTTTGAAAAACCTAGCAATCTAAAAAATTTGTATTTAATTGTATAGTGCCTTATTCCTATTCCCCCTATTGAACGTAAGAGGGTAATGATTATCGTAAACACAAAAAAACGTTCCCCTTTATTAGAGTTTGCGCAATGCAAAAAAATTAAAAAATTGAGTATGCTTCCCTTTAGAACATTTTTCGCTCAGCCAGAAATAATAATAACACAAAAAGAACAAGAATTTAGAGCACGACTAACTTAGCATGCATCCTCTGCAAGAATACGTCAATAAATCTAATTGAAATACATTGAAAAGTGCCAATTTTACGTGATCATGAGAACCCAAATTACATTTTTTTTCTAAACGAATGTGTATAATGAAAATACACGAAGTAAGAACGGTATTCCCTTTAGTGTACAAAGATCTTCTATTATCGCGTTTTGCAGCAAAATCTTGAGTACTTCTTTTCCCGTATCTTATACAAAAATTTAGCCTCCGGAACGAAACTTTCCCAGGTGAAAAATATACCATATTGACAACGGAACTCGACATTCTCTTAGCAGTATAGATCGGGATCATAAGATTAAATAAATTTACACATATAATCGCGTTTAAACGTATGTAGTTACGACAAATAAATAACTAAAAACTTCATTTTAAAGATAGCGATTTAGGGAGTTATTTCACACGAAGTCAGGTGTGATGAAAACTATTCTTTTTATTAAAGACATCATTGCTCTAATATATAAAAACTTCGAAAAGAAGCGAGTGATAAATACATACATAATTACAAAAATCATTATAACATTTACTAACATAATACAGTTATTAAAAACACAGTGAAGAATTTAAAATATATAAGAAAGTAGAAAGGCAAGACGTGAGTAAAAACGTTCGGATTCAAAACTAGAACAAACTTAATCTTTTATTTCGATCTTACAAAAGAAAGAATATAATGGAGGAGATATTTATGTCAATAAAAAAAAACTAATTGTAACCACATCATTAAGCGGATTAAAGAACACACTAAACAATAATTAGTTTTAAAATTAAAATATTCTAAAAAAATAAATTTTAATTTTATTAAAAGTGTTAGCGAAACATCCTGAACTGTTTTTTAATAAAAAAGACTGAGTCTTGGAAAAATGTCTGCCAATGTCAGGAGAAAAAAAGATATGTCAAAATAAAAATATAGAAATAAACAATTATATATAGCAAGAATTATTACAATCGCTACTGATATTGCCGACGTAATCGGTTTTATGTAGCTACCGACTCAATTTTAAAACAGGTATTATAAAATAAATCGTGGCTGCACATATGGCCAGTGAAAAAGCAAATCTGGAAATGTAGTTTAGGGTGAGTCTTGAGGGTAATCTCTAGACAACGGCTAAAAAATCAGATACACTGCTAATGAAATCGAATCTTCGCACTTTCACGCAAAGAATTACCCTTGAAAGAAGATTCCGCATTATCACATAATTCTATATATACGCTGAGACTATCGTACGACATCTCCAACGCGCCATCTAGTTTCGAGAGATCCCATAGTATGTATATCTCCACAAATGAGTGAATGTTCCACTCTTTATCTAGCAAAAAGACACGTATAAATGTTAACGCGCAAAGCGATTTGAGTTTGTTCCAAATTCCGTGACCACAGCTACTGGATAATTCAAACACACAATTGCTTAATCCGTTAAATAATTAGTCAAAATTTAAGATTAGTTCGAATGTTTGAAGACACCGGACGAAAGTAATTAACATCCACATATTATGATCTCTTGCAATAGTAAGAATACTCCAATTAAGGAATTACGGTGAATCAATTTATTAAGAATTCGGAAGACTCACAATACTATCGTAAAGCATCGCAATATAATCCATTTTTACGTTCTAACAAATCTTTATGAATAGCGAAAACGGCGAAGGCAATGTTCATCGCGTAGTAGTCTGGGTAAAGCACTTCGTATGGATATTGATTTTCTTCTCTATCTCCAAAAATACCGAATCAAATTAGGGATAACGCATTGGCGCAATCTCCTAACTTCATCCGAGCCTAGAAATATAAAGACTATGCGCTGAGCCCTAAAGCTACGAACATCTAGCTCCAATACTCAATGTATATCAAACGGAACAACCGCTATTATATGAAATCTGGCCGCGCGAGCCGAAGGAACCACGGAGAGCGAGGGGAATGACCTCGCAGTTATTCGACTTCGTTCCTTTCGCAGAAACATCGTCTAAAGTTACAAAGGTATATTGCCATCTTCAATTCCAGTAAAGCGGTCACCAATCTCTAGATTTGTCCTCAGAAAGTCGAGGGTACGCGAATTTTTTCGAAATACCCAAGAATCCGATTTTTCGCTCTGAATGCGCGTGATTAAGCGCATTACGTCACGATAGAAATGCCTAATAGATCGGACTAATTTTCTGATAAAACACGCGGCGCACAAAAAAGCAGCTATATCGCGCGTAAAGACGCTCGACAGAGCGATACAAGAAGTATGTGTTCATGATACTCACTTTTAATCATTGGGCAGATAATCCTACAACTTCCTTGCATATTTTAGACTAACAGGCTTTCCTCTTCTTCTTCAACTTAGCACACAAATACCGTATATCGAAGTTTCTCGAATAATTTTCGACTCGTGGTGTCTCCTCGATATTCAGATCGATTATTCTTCGTCGAGTCAAGATTTCAAACCACCATAAGACTAATTGGATTATAATTTTTGTTAAGTGACAGCCGTCGCCAACCGCAAGTCAGCCCAAAAAATATTACGAAAACAATTGTTTCTGCCACAGTATGGAGTGATTAACGCGAAGAACTGATGAAAAATAATATCTATCTTAACCGAAAGAAAGACTCAAAAAATCAAATCTAACGTCTTTACGGCCGGATTATTGAAAACTAATACGCACCACATACGCTAAAAAATAACAGTAGAGACGAGGTGAAAGAAACTGTGCGAGAAGTGGGTGATGATATTAAGACGATAATTACCATTTTTTGAGTCAAAGATAATCAACGACGAAAAGAGTAGAATTCCCATAATTCATCATGTAATTATATAATCAACACGACTAACGCTGGTATAAAGATTACTATAAGGAGGAATAAAGCTCTTCCAAATCGCCCTCGAATAACTCTTTCTCTGCGAAATTTCTTTCTGAATGTTTTCCATCGTTGCTGTGGCAAAAACATCCGCACGAATAATTTTAACACATTTATTAGATATTGAAAGAGGAATCGAGGCATTTTTCACAGCAATTCGAGAAAGTTACGTACGGGCCGGAGAGTGTTAGTAGAAGAGAGCAATTACCTTTAATTAAATAATTTCGTAGATTCTCGAAATATTAACAAAGATCCAATCGTTGATTTTGGATATCAATTACGATCACAGTGATAAGGATTATAAATGATTATATAAACGATCTAAAGATATAGAAATTAAAAGTTGTCAAATATTCATACAGCGCTAATATTCATTTTCGCTAAGAATTCGGCGAGTTCTGGCGGAAGACTAACGAAACGGCGAACGCCATCACTAGATTTTATTAACTGTGACGAGCAAATGTGTTTTGTTAAAGTCGTCATACGCTATCGGTCTTAGGCGAGTTGCGAATGGGTTCTCGTACGATTTCTCGTCGACAATTCTCGAGAAAATTCTAGAAAAACTCTCGAGAGGTTTTCTCTTAACCTACCTGACCTCCCTCTTCGTATCCTCGAATCGAAAGTAGTAGCGAGAGAAAGTACGAGCGGAAAATATTTAAAACTTCTCACGGCCTCGAAAATTTTTCGTCCAGATGTACTTGCTTTTGACAAATGAGTAAGTAATCACCGCCAATTTTCTCAAGATAAACGTAAAAGCGAATCGACACGTAAGAATGTATGGTTATAATCATCTAAAAACAAGCGCGAAAAAGATTATACCTAGATAATAACGAACCAAACGAAATCATCAGGGAATAATAGAGGTGCAAAGTTTAATATACCATCCAGAGAAAGACAATAGAAAACGATAGTTGTACTCGTCAGAATAATAATCGATCAGCGAAGCAGCAGGGACGGGATGGGTTTGAAATAGTAGAGATCAAAAAAACGAACGGACGCGGCAAGTTTTTCATATCACGAGTCTACGATCCTTATTGATACTTCCTATGCCAAGGCAACTCATGTTGAGACTCTTGGACGTAGATTCTGACGTAGTAATTATGTAGCTTAAGACAACGTATAGCTACATTACATAGAACTGAAGTATCTGGAAAAAATGTCACTTAAGTAATCCTGCGTGGTAATTATAAGTTTCAGAATAAAAAAAAAACATTTACTCAGAAGGTTTGAGGTAAAAAATAGTATTAAAAATATTTTAATTTTTTCATCATTAAAAAATTCGAAAAAAATATTCGAATTTTTTCATCAATTTAACCTCAGTCTTTATTAATTACAGTATATCTTTAACAAAATATTAGGTAATATTATCATATATTAATATTGAATATTATTAAAAACTATGGCGATCGTTAGTGAGTGCGTGCGTGAGTGCGAGCGTGCGTGCGGTCGATCTGAGCACATCGTTGGTTAACATATATATAATGTATATAATATATAATATAATATATATAGATAGAGAGTAATAGATAAATAGAGTATATAATAGTATTAAAAATTAGTATATATAATATTGAAATAGTATATAAATAATATAATATAATATATAATAAGAATATATATATATATATATATATAAATATATATATAATATAATATATAGTAATATATATAAATATATGTAGAGATATAATATATATATAGATAATAGATATAAATAAAATTTATAGACAAAACAGGATGAAAAAGTATAATAATAATATAAGTAATAAATTACTATTAGGAGTAATAGGAAGTTATATCTAACACTCAGTGAGGGCATATAATATTGAACTAGTCGATTCTAGAGCATAATTCGTTGCAGGAAGTCAGATATATGGCGATTATGACTAAGTTATAGTGGTTCCTCTTCTATTCTATAACTGTGCCACAAAATAGGACAATCTAAACACCATATGATAGAGCTTCCGAGCAAACAAAATTAAAATAATAATATATTATGGAATAAAACTCCCACCTTTTTCTTGCTGTTGTTGTGTATGTTGTTAGTTGACTTCATATCTTCTTACTTCTTACTTCTATCTACCTTTAGAAATACTGATTGACTAACATTTTCCTTTCAAGTTATTCTTCTTCTACCTTATTCACATAGTGAAAATTGAAATTAGCGAATTGCAATATTAGCTATTTACGTATGACCATTTTATGATTTTTATTTTTTTGAAATAATTTTAAAATTCACAAAAAAAGGTAAACGTTCCCATATGGAATGCGATTTTAGTATGCGTTTGCACAAAATGAGATAACTTCTGTTCCTTTTATTAACAAAAGAATTTTAAGCCCGAATATATTCCGCCGAAGTGAAAGATGACATAATTAGGCAAGACTATATATTTTTCAAACCGAATTTGACTTAGCAAAAATAAAAATTGTAGATTAATTGAGTCTTCGTAGTTCCTCCACTGAATTGGAACGTAAAGTAAATGGAACAGAACCGTTCCCAATTTAATTATGGTTTGTGCAAAAAAAATTAAAATGGGTTAGATCCTTTAGGAAATGCGTTTTATAACCACACAGAAATAAAAAAAACAAAGAATTATAGGCCGAACAACTAGCATGGCAGACATCCTTGATTCAGTAGGTCTAAGTTAATGATAGGATTGAAATGTAGCTTACAGTTGACCATTATGTTTTTTCTACGAATTTTAAAGATTGCACGAAAGAATAAACGTTGCCTAATTAGTGCGATTTAATATTATGTGCGGCCGTGTTTGGCACAAATTTATCTATCTTGTCCGCTTTATACACATATAAAAATTTAGACCGAATTTCCCGCTTGATAGGATACTGGCGACAGTTGACAGGACTTATATTTTCCAACTGTGTTGAACCTAAGCAGAGTTAAAATGTGTAGTTTGGTTGTAGGCTTATCTATGTTGGTACATTTGTATGCATCTTTGTACGTTATTACTTAACTATGATAGATTTTGGATTTACGATATTAAAGAACAAATAAAGATAATCTCTATAAGGGGACATCTATAAATAGGCTTACATATCTCATAAAAATTTTTAACATTTATAAAAAAATTAAATTAGATTACCAGTTATTTAAGAACGGGTGAATAATGCTTCCAAAGTAACAAGTTACAGTAAGGGTAAGGAAAACCAAGAAAATAACGATCAATAATAACTCAAGAATTTGAGGAGAAAATAGAAGCGAGTAAAATAAAAATATCAGTCGATAGGCCGAGTCCTAGTAACTCCTACATTACAGATTGTCGGAAGCGCTACAGGGAGTTCTGACAAGTTTAATAACATTTCAAAACACTAACTAGATCCCTAATTGTGAAGTGATCGAAACAAAAAAACCTTCTACTTTTATTTGTTATGTGAGCCAAATTGAATAGGTTGTTGTGGTTCATTAGAGAAATTTCCCTACCAGACATTAGAAAAAAACACAAAATATAACCGTAAAACTAGCAATGACCTACTTTACAGAGAGGACGATAATTCAATATGGTATTGTTAATGAATGCATTTACGAAGCTATGATATAATTATAGAAATTATGTATATGACGAATTATTAAAATAGTCACAAAAGTGAACGTTCCCTTTAAAGGCGGTTTAATTATATACTTGTTGGATCTAAATTTATTACTTCTAAATGCCCTTTATTAAACAAAAAAAATTTAGGAATTGGAAAATTTCCCGGGTGATAAGGAATAAACTTGGACAGGCTTATATTTTACAAACCTGTGTCTGAGAAACGTGATGCAAGAGTAAAATGGAGTTATGAATGTACGCTACTGATGTAAGTATTACTATTTGGTATCATCTAATGTGTTATTCTAAGCTATAATAGATTGTGAATTTCGTTAGCAAGAGCACCTAATTAGCCGAATCTAATACGCTACATCCAATAAGCGGATCTGACAATTTCGTAAATATTAACAAATTTATAAAAGAGTCACAAGATGACACGATTTTATAGACGGTATAGTAGTCACTTGGATATCATGGAGTTTGTAATCCAAAAATTAATTAAACTTGGTTGTTCCCTTTAGGAATTTTTTTCCACCAGAGATAAAAAAAAAACAAGGAATTTAGGCCGTTAAACTAGCATGTCTCCTTTCAGTAGGTCATAAGTAATTGATAGATTGATTGAAATTGCATTTATGTATGACCATTATTTTTTTCCTAGCAATTTATATATGAGTTTGTTCGTATGCGTATTGACGGCTTTTAATGAATATTTCATCCTAAAGAATATTAGATCTTCTTGGGCGTTCTTAAATAATACTTAAAAGATACTAAAATTAGGAGAACATGTGACAAACCGGCAAACCAAGCTATTTATCAAAGACCTAGTTAGCATGTAGCCAAATATAAGAATATAGGGTGTTCCCTTAGGAGAACTATCTTGACTAAAAATAAAAAAAAGGAATAGCCGAGGAAAGACTCACGCCAGCCTCCTATACAGCCTATGTCCATAACAATGTGATAATATGAAATTGCATTATACGAGTGATAATTAGTTTTTTCTGACGAAATTTATAAAGTATCTCACAATGGATGAAGGAGTAACGTTCCCTTTAGTGCGGTTTTATTATGCGTTTTGGCACAAATTTATCACAAAATTGATCTCCCTTTATTAACAAAGAATTTATACACAGAAAATTTACCAAGGTGAAAGAATAGCCAATGCATGACAGAGCTCATATTTATAAAACAACTTAAGCTGAACCAAGCAAGTAATTTGAGTTTAGTTTGATCCTTACTATGTTGTGAAAATCGTCTCATGACTACGATAAGATACAACCCAATTTACAACAAACCCCCCCCCTACAAAAATAAGACTTTATAATTAAAAACCCAAATAAACCCTATATTAGAACTTTAATATTCAAACTGCATAATTATTTTTGAAGAATAAAACGTCGTTTTCCGTTGTTATTCTGAATGTCTGTGAAATCAATCTGTATCAAAATATTTATAAGAAGTATCTAAAACCCACAATGTTTTGACACTATTTGCCGTAGTCAACTCCCAGGAGATTCTTTAATTGCTAATTACTAATCAAACATGAAAGAAGTAGGAAGGACATGAGATATAACTAAGATTTGAATATATTTCGATTTTATAAATTGCAGTTTTGATGAGCAGAGCGTTACCAATTATCAGCAAAACCCACTATTTAATTTGGAGATTTTGAAATGAAAAAATTGCGAATTTATTATTAATCTTTTATACGGGCAAAGTGGGATAAAAAATGGGAGAGTATCGCAAATATTTTCATTTCAAAATCCATTAAATAAAAGGTGAAGGGGTTTGGAAATAATGGACAACCGCATGAGAGCCACAAAAACTACAAAAAGTCTAAAAAACAGACTTTATTTGACTATTGCGTACATAGGCAGTTGGAAACCCAAAAACGTTAAACATATTTACTTCTCTGGAACGAGGGAAAAATAAAAATTTTAGATCCAGCACTAAAGCGAAAAAGTGTATTCGGATGGAAACCAAAAAAAATTCCAGATATATGGAAACTTCTCGCATTAGTCGCAAGCAAATGGAATAAGCGTGAATCTGACGAAAGTAAAAGATTATAAAAATTAGCAGAGGGGGGTCGCCTATACGCAAATCCGATCGGATACAGAATGTTCGAAAGCAGTATTAGGATTATCGAAAAAAACTAAAAAGCACTTAATGTGGGTATTAAAGACGCCCCTCGTTACTCTCCGGGGGTGTCCCTTCTAATCAAAAAACTCTGAAAATTAACGTAAAAAATCACAAGGGTCCCTCCTTACTGACTTACGATCGTAAAAGAAAGAACCGTCTACATTTTAGTTACCTGATAACGGGGGGAAAAATAAATATCTCGTTCCCTGAAGCGATTTTTTTCGATGCGTGCAATATAAGGTATCCAATGATCTCGAAAGGAGAACTTCCGAGAACCTAAGAATTCACAATTAGTTAGAAGTAACCGAAATCTCTTTACAACGTTTTTGAGAGCTAAATTGGATATAGCCGGACCCCTTTTTAAGGCGCTTGTTCCATTTTAAGT
>JABUQX010124175.1:52500-53799 GCA_015478945.1 Trachelipus rathkii | reverse complement strand
ATTATAGCAAGAATATAATAAGAATAAGAATAATAAATAAAGGGAAAATAATAATGGTGGTAGTAGTAGTAGCAGTAGCAGTAGTAGCAGTGATAATAGTAGTAATAATGATGGTAATAGTGGTAATAATGGCGGTAGTAGTAGTAGTAGTAGTAGTAGTAGTAATAATAATGGTAACAATGATAGTAGTAGCGAAGCTGGTGATGATAATGACTTTGATGATTTTGTAATAAATGCTATAACTTACAGTAAAAAAGGGTTAAATGGAATGATGAAGAAAATTCAGGATGGTGTAGATTTCAAAGAGATAGCTATAGAACAGGAGACTGATGGTTATATAAGGGACCTAATAAAGGGGCTGAAAACTAGTGGGTTGAAGGCCTGTTACAAGGAGTTCATCCATCGGGGCGAGGAGCTGTCCTTGGCGGTTGACATCTCCACAGGCACAGCTAGAATATTAGTACCGGAAAATCTGGTGGATGATGTCATAGGAAAAATACATAATACAAATCACTTGGGAATTAAACGGACTTTGACTGTCCTGATTGCCTTCAGATTTATGCATAGTAGAGTAAAGAAATTTATACAGAGTTGTGATGTCTGTCAAAAAAATAAAAGCGTTAGAAGGATATCTCCAGAATTCGGCAGGTTTAAGGAAGTCACGGAAAAGTTTGACACCCTCCATGTGGATTTGTGTAAGTTACCCTACAGTATGGGATTCAATTATCTGCTTGTTTTTATCGACAGATTTAGTAAGTATCCCTTCGCCTACCCTCTTAGGCAGGCGACGGTCGACTCGGTGTTGAATGTGTTAGTGGGCGAAATTTTTCCGTTCTGTGGCTCTATAAAAAGGCTCATCTCGGACCGGGGACAATTCACTGCCAAAATATTTAATGACGTGTGTAACCTACTCAACATAGATAATATTATCACGACGCCTAATTCCCCTCGTTCGAACGGACTGGCAGAAAAATTGAACCAAGCCCTCA
This sequence comes from Trachelipus rathkii, assembly GCA_015478945.1. Taxonomy (NCBI): domain Eukaryota; kingdom Metazoa; phylum Arthropoda; class Malacostraca; order Isopoda; family Trachelipodidae; genus Trachelipus; species Trachelipus rathkii. The sequence continues at coordinate 52,810 of JABUQX010124175.1, read as the reverse complement.
TAGTGACACTAAGGTGTATGATTAATGATGAAGAGAATGAAGGATTAAAATGGCCTGAAATTTTGCCTTGGGCTCTGTACTGTTTGAGAATTAGCCCTCTAAATGACCAAGGGGTCACCCCCAGTGTGCTTATGTTCGGCCAAAATCTATCAGTGCCAGGAAGCTTATTGCAGCACTCAGTGCCACGGTCAGTCAAAGTGCCTATTTAAGAAAATTAGTGGCCTTAATGCGTAGGCCTCTGGCCCCACAGGTTATATATAAAAATAAAAATATATTTGTTCCGAAAGATCTCCACAAGGCAAAGGCAGTG
>JABUQX010124175.1:12500-50000 GCA_015478945.1 Trachelipus rathkii | reverse complement strand
ATCTTATGCATGGTAATGCATAGCAATTATTGGCATCATATCTTTTATCCCTGTCCATATCCATATCGCTATCGATTGCATGAATCCAAACACATTTGAAAAAAATAAAAATAAAATTGCAATGAGTCAAAATAAATCTTTATTGTAATTAAAGAGCTTCATACCTTTACAAGAATTAAAAAAAAAAGTTTTAAATTTATGCTACCTAACGTAATTTAAAATAACCTTACTTAACGTAACATAACCTTACTTAACGTAGCCAAACTTATATTATTATATATTTTTTTTCACTTTCCATCGTTTCAATAAAAAAAAAAAAAAATGTTATACAAATATATATGAAAATAGTTCCAACTCTTCTCACTATGCGCGCCGTTCTGCATTTTGACAACGTAACTATGGAAGAAAAATTGACTTCATTCTCATGGGACAGGGATGATGAATATGAGCCTAATTTTTCATAACGACATGAAAGATTTGTGAAGAGGAACTGCAATATACTACAAAAGAAATGGCGAATAAAATAACTTGCATTCGATTTTTAGAAGATTTCTTTGGGATGAGAATTATGGGATGAGAAAACCGGGAGCTTTAAATATTACGCTTGAAGCATTCTTTTTTGGGAACGCGGATGGCTTAGTGGATAAAGCTCCCGGTCATTGTTACTCAGCGACGCGGAGTCCAATGTAAGAATCCCGCTGATGGAGAGTAAAATCTCCTTTGACTCATTCATTTAAAATTCATTTCACCTTCATAGTTCTGCTTTTACGTTTTCACTCGTGTAAATTAAATATTTTGGCTAATATAATACTGAGAATTTAGAGAGCGAGTTCTTAATGTGAGACCCTTTGACAGTATTGGAAATATTTATCAGACAACTAAATTTATCCAAAAAAAAAAGGAAAATAAAATATTGAATTGTCTGTATATTATGTCTATTAACAATGTATCAAAATGAATGCTTTTCAAATATGGTGTACTTAAGATTAAGCGTCACAAAAGCTAAATTCGGAAACGAACCTCTTCTTGAAAGTTTCAGCTGGACAACCACTAATCAACAAACTGTGCCATGCCATACCAAGCAGGCACAATAATCTCACTGAAAAACTTTTAGGATTTGTAATCTTTAAACTCTAGAATTAGGAATGAAAAGTTTCAATAGAAAAACTAGTATTCAAGTTTATTTTTTGAACGATTTCCTAAAGAAATTAAATTAAAGTTTTCAAAAGAATTTTGACAATAAAATAATCATTTTATTTTATTTTTCTTACTGATCAAAATTACTCTCATAAATAAATAATCGTAAAGCAATAAAAGCTGCATTTGATAAATAGTTTAGTTATATTTCAAATAGTTTTATTGCATAAATGTTTAATTTTCACTGAAATGAAAACTATGTCAATAATTACATAACTACCATGATAGTCATAAATATTTTTGAAACCTGTCATTTGGGGAAATTTTATATGAGGTAAAATTAGACTTATAGTTTCCATCAAGGGGAACAATAAATTCTCAGATCCAAACTATGTTGATATTTTCTTCTTGTCAGGTTATTAGTTTCTCCTATGTATGTTTTATTACACATTTTGCATGAAATATGGTAAAGAACTTGTTTAGAAAGATTAGTTCTATGTGTGGGGGGACGCCGTATATTTTTTACTGTAATATTATTTGAGGGAATGAGAGGGACATTTTTAGGGATGAACGGTTTGATGTTATATAATGGCTTGTAGGGAACGGGTAGGTATGAGGTAGGAGTTTTGTTTATGGGTTCAGTGTGGTAGAATTTTTTGGCTGCTCTTTTATAAGCTTGATCGATGAAATAGTCTGGGTAAAGTAGAAATTTAAAAGTATACTGTGTATGTATTATGTTTCTGTACGAAGGAAGGGAGGTGAACAAATGCGAAACGCTTCAGATAGTAGGCAGATAGAAAATGAACAAGTTTTGTGTTCTGTGTTGATTGGACAGAGCAATGATATAGTTAGGCCGAGGATGTTGGTTTCTATGCTATAGATGTAGTATTTTGGTTAGTTTTCCAACTAAGTTAAAATGTCGACAAGAAAAGGTAATGTTGAAATTAGAGGAATGTCTATGCGAAAATTGACTGGATGGGCGTATAGGTTAATAAAAAAAAGGACGTCTGAGGGTTATGGTTCGGGTTTTTTTTTTTTTTTTAAACTGCAAAATGTCATCCATGTAGCGAACCCATGTACTGTAATTGAGAAAGTGGAGATGTAAAAATTTAAATTAATCCATGAAAATATTGCTGAGGAATACGAGAGAGAACCCTACTAGACCTGAAGTTGTTTTTGAAAAACTCCCGTTGAAGTGGAAAAATTGTGTTTGAGGGGAGAGTGAAATGAGATCTTTAATAAGTTGAAAAGGAAAAGCATAAGTTATATATTTTCCTGATGTATCTTTCAAGTAAGACAATACACAGCGTCGAAAACTAATGAAAGTTGTGAGTGTTTAGGATTGAAAAAAAACTATGGCGACGAATAAATCTATAAAATTATAGTTCGACTTTGTTTCAGTTGAAGATTTGATACATTACAAAACGCGTCTACCTAATCTTCGCCAATCAGTCCCTCGACGCACTCTTTCAACCATAATATCAAAATATATCTTCCCTACAAACACTCAATAAACCTAATTCTCCTTTAATTCCTGACAGTTCCCTTTATCTCCCTACCTTATATAAGGTACATTACTGCCCTCCTCCAATCTCTCGAACTATACCCTCCATAAAACGCTTTATTAACACAACTTCCAATTCCAATCAATCACCATTTCGACTCCGTTCTTACATTCATCATAATCCAAATCGATTGCCTGCATAAATTTACGCATTCTCAACTTTCTCACTCCACCTATTACATCCCCCTTCCTTGCTAATGACCTCATTCCCCAAAATACCTTCTTGCCACCATCAAACCCACACTCATTCACTTTTACATCTTTCATACTGCCCAATGTTTATCGCAGATTTTCCAAAGTGTTCGTTTCCACACTCCCTCACATCCATTTCAGCCATCAGTTAAAAAGCACCATCCCTATTCATTATTCTAAGCACGATTCCACTTATCTCATTCTTTGCCTTTTGCGCTTCCTTTCAGAATATATCTTCCTATTCCCTTGTATGTCCCCATTCATCCACCTTCCAAACTGTTCATTACCTCTTCTTTTTCTCCTACGTATACACCTTTAATTTTTTTTCTCCTTAAATAATTCCAAACATCTTGCTTTTGAAACTTCAGTCATTGTTTTGTACATTCAACCCCGCTTCTTTTTTTACTTTTGACCACTTGCATCACTTCATCATTCCAACCACTCACTGTTAACATTCTGTCCTTCCTACTTTAGCACATTCAAATACTTCCTTGCACTGCAAACAAATGCTTCCTTCATTTGCTCTCAGATTTGGTTCAGTTTTCAGCTTGCTCAACATTCAACTGATTTTAAGCTTGCGAGCCCTCTGAGATAACTTATACTATATATATATATATATATATTATTATATATATAATATATATATATAATAATATATATATATAATATATATAATATATATATTATATATAATATATAAATATTATATATATAGTAATATATTATATTATATATATAATATAAATATAAATATTAAAACAAAAGTAAAAGAAATTATTATATATATTATATTTTATATATATTATAATATATATATATATATATATATAATAAAATTGATGGAGCTTATATAGAGATAATATATATATAATATATAATATATATATATTAATGGAAAAATGTAAAAAATTTACTGCCTTCTCCGAGATTGAACCACCCATGTCGAATGAGCAATATACCGATGGCTTTTTTTAAACTGACATCCCCAACCCAAAAAAAGTTGGATTCAAGAGAGCAGTTATAAAGCACCCGAGCTCCCTTCAAGGCGACATCACCAGTATCCAGCCGTCCTATCCCTCGTTCTTTATATGCAGATGTTAAATTGTGCATAATTAAACGCAATAATTTTCTTCTATTTATTTAAAGAACAATTTATATTAATGTAAAGTACTTATTTACTTCTCCCGGATTGAACCACCGCATGTTACCTTCCCAATTAATTGTCGTTCTTTAATTTCTTCCAAAATTGAGAAAAATATTGTGGAATGATTATTATAAATCTATTTATGCATAATAATATATTATATATATTATATTAATATAAATAATATATATATATATAATATATATATAATATAATAATAATAATATATATATATATATATAATATATTATATATAAATTTTATAAATATAATTTGGCTATAATTTATAGCTCTATAAGTATATTTCAGCCAAAAATGAATTAATTTTAAATATTATATATATTATATGATTTGTAATAGATTTACTGTACATATCTATCTACCTACCAATAATTATAATATATATAATATATATATATATATTATATATATATATATATATATAATATATATATAATATATATATATCACGGCGTATACATTAGGGTAGGTAGTGTAGTACTCCTACCCAATATTTAGCTTTTTAGAAAATAAATAAAATTGTGTATTTTAAAGGTGTTCACCTAAACTATTTTACAATTTTATTGTAAACTTGGACAATCATAAACATGACTTTATAAAAAAAATTTAAAGAAGAAAAACCACTACATTAGCAATAACAATTATTAAAATAACTAAATTTATTGAAATCTGCCTTCCTACTCTGTTTTTTTTAAGAGTTAAAAATTTTTAAAAGCTATCGACTTTTCGAGAATTTTCATTATTTTCATAAATAATATATAGCCACCAAACATATACCTCTGGACAATGAAGAATATATATATAAATATACATAGCATTATATCCAAATATTATGTACAGTGTAAAACTATGTATCTAAGATATATATATATACACATATATATATAAATATATATATAATATATGGAATATGAGAATGTAAAATATAGCAAAATTAATGCGCAATGTGCTCGATTAATATAATACCCTCTAATGATATATGTATAAATAAAAGTAATAATAAAAATAATATTATATAAAAATATATATATATAAATATATTATAATAATATAATTAATAATAAAATATATAAAAATATATAAATAATTGCCGATATAGAACATAAATAATCTTACAGAATATTCCGATATATTGATCCGCGAAGCATGATATCAGCAGATCTAAAAGAAATGAATTTGTAATAAAATTCAAACTTTTATTACAAAGTAGACAAACTAGAGTACAATCGTTAGAAGTATCGACAAAGTTTTTTTTAAAGGAACATTTTGATGAATATTTGAGGACTTTCTTTATTTCGTCTCATGTGTTCTCAAAGAAAAATTTCAAAAACTTCAGATTTACAAAGATAAAAAAGGGACAGGAAAAGTTTGAATGATTTTCGTGTTTGCCCTTATGATTCTTAATATCGGTGTTATTGGTTTTTTTTTTTTAATTTGTTTTTTTTTTTTTTAAACGAAATAAACATTAATTAAATTGAAAACATTTGAAGTAATGAAACTTAAATATAAAAAAACTATAAAACTTTCAAGAATTTAAAATTAAACTCTAAAAAAAGTTTTTCTTTTGGGTTGCCATGTATTATTTGATTATTACATTTAAATCTTTTAAGTGTCTTTCTAAAAGATTAATAAAGACCCTTAAAGAAGAAGCGGAACTTTGAAAGCTTTGATAATTTTTTGCTAACTAATGTCGAATGATGGATTCCTGAATTGTATTGAAAAAACAGAAATATCGAAAAGTAAGCTAATTTCTTTTCGAGACTCTGGAAACCTTACAAACTCTCATCAATGATAAGAAGGAGAAGAGAAATAGAAAAACGAGGATGCGAAACATTGAAAACAGTTTTTTTGTCAGAAGAGAAGAAAAGGAAAAGGAAGGAAAAAAAAGAAAAAGAAAAAGGTTAGCAATATGAATTGGCCTCCTACGTTTATCAGCAAGGCGAAATCAATTTTTTTTAGCGACTATTATCATGATGATTCATCAGTTTTAATCCAGAAAAAAAATCTCGAAGAGCTTTTTTGAACATGTTTTGTGATGTGAGGAAAAAAAAAATAAATTTAAAAATATTCGTTTTATAAACTACAATTTTAAATATAAGCAAAGAACTTAATGATTTCAGAAAATGGAAATGAGTTTTTTTTTTTTTTATTCAATATTTGCCCCATTTCTAAAATTGAAAAAGATGGAAAGAAAAAAAAAAAAAAAATTTTCCCCATAGAGGATAGAAAGGAAATTAAAGCTCTGTTTCCACAGATTTAAGGCAGAAAATTTTGTAAATTTCTATTGAAAATTATATTGTTACGAGAAAAGAAAAAAAAAACCATCACCCATTATCTTTACAATTACTGAAGAGAGGAGGAAGGGGGGGGAAAAAGAAAAGGGGGGTAACCATTTATATTAAAAGAAATTGGTCTGAGGGAACTTTTTGTTTCTGTCTGCTAATTTTAACAAAACCGTTGATTTACAGTCATACTTCATGACCAAAAATACCGGAACAAAAAATAATAACCTTCGAAAAATTATTATAGTAAGGCTTTTTAGGGAAAAAGAAGGGATATTGACCCGGCAGATTCAAAAGAAATAAAGAGACATTTCGTAGTTAATAACTCGAAGAGTTGGCAAAAAAACCTCAATAATTTTCTTCGACAGTTTGTTTTTTTTTTTTTTTTGTTTTTAAAATAATGAAAATTTTTGTGAAGTTTTTTTTAAAAGACAAAAAAAAATTAATAGAATTTTTTGATTTTTTTTTTACACTTTCAAAGTGTTCATTCCTTTTTATTTTCTTTTAAATTGATATTGAAAAAGAGGGAAAGAGAATGAGAAAGATTATCGAATTCTTTAAAGAGACACAGGAAAATTTCGTAAATTTGCAGAAAATTTCCTGATATAAACTTTTCCAAAAATATTTCCATCAGGGGAAATTTTGCATTCAAAAATGATTTAAATATTTTATTAATATTTTAAAATTTTTAAGCTTATTAATATTTGCTGTGGATCAAAATAATTTTAAAAATCTCTTTTGGAATGAATGGAAAAAACGTATATCCAAATATAAAAACCAGATTTTTCTTTATCAAAAATTTTTCGGAGAAAAGAATTTTTATATTTTTTTAATGACTGGCATTACAGAAGGAGTGATGTTCATGTTCTATACTTTTGAATCTTAAATATTTAAAATACAGAGGAAATCATTACCGGTAATCACGGGGAAATGAAAATTATTGAAGAGCATAAAAAAATGATAATCTAGTATATTTAATTTCATAAAAAAAAATAGGGAATACTTTCCAATGTTCCAATTCTGAGATTTTTTTTTTATAACTTTTTTTTTTTTTTTTTTTTTTTTTTTTTTTTTTTTTTTTAGCAATTTCACGACATTCTAGTGCTAATCATGAATTTAGGAAAAGATGAATAACTCTTTTTTAATATTCATTAACTCTTCTTGTTCAAAGTAAAATGTAAATAATTAACCTGGATAAAAATCGTGAAAAACAATTTAAATTGTTATATTTCTCTCCATTGTATGTGTAGGAAAATTTCGTTTTGTATAATTATTTTGTTTTAAAAACCAGTTCACTGCATGCAAATTACTCATTTGCATTCGTTTATCCAAGGGAAAATTATCAAAACCTTTTTATACACGAAAAAATTTTATTTTAAACTCTAAAATTTTTTTATGAATTTTTCTTGAGAACAAAATATGATAGAGCTGTTCACTATTTAATAAGAAAGTCTATTCCATTTCTCAATTACCTTGGAAAAGATTTTAGATATGAATCATCACTTCCAGATTCCATTCAAAACTCTAATATAGATTAAAAAACGTTTTTTTTTTTTTATTAAATTCTTTCCTAGTTTTTATGTTGTATTTGGAAAGTATTTTTTTTTTTTAAACAAAGTAAACGATATATAAAAGTTTGGGATGAAAGTGAAACACATCTTTTTTTTTTAAAATTCAGTCTAACATTTTTTCTTATAAGGTGGATCTTATTTGGGGTAATTCTGGGATTCCCCTAATAAAGAATAGTCAAAATATATCTTTGATAAAATCAATATTTTAATTTAATAAATTTTATTGAAAATCATGAATTTTTGGCTGAAATTGATTGAAAATTGCAAAAAAAAAGTAATCGATTTTTTTTCCAGAGAAAGAAATATTTTTATGGATTTTTGACTTATTAAAGGCTTGATTCTATTGTTTGACGGAACTCGAACCGATTAGGCAAGAAAAATCCTAGCGCTTCTTAAGTTCCTGAAAATTGAAAACCTTACAAAGCAAATATGGATTACAAGTAGACCTCATTGTGTGCGCCATATTGAAAATGTTTTAAGGATGTGTCGTCTTTGAAATTAAAGACATTAATGAAGATGAACAATTTAAGATTTAAGCTTGTCACTGATTGAACAATTTAAGATTTAAGCTTGTCACTGATGAATGGAGCACGTATCATGGCAGCACTCGTTAATTTAATTGAGAAAAATGCTTCTTATTTCGTTAAAAATTTTAACAACACTACCATAAGGAGTTCCTTTACTGACATAATATTTTAACATGGGTATATAAATGAAATAGCGAAATCTTCTCCAGTTTTTCCACATTACATTAGTATAGTTCAGTTATTTGAGAACTTCATATTGAGTAAATTTAATATCTTCTTTACCAAAAAAGTTCCTACTGAAAATATCTTTCAAAATTATTTAAGTGTATTCTCCTGAAACAATAAAATAGATTTACTTTATATGTATTTAACAACCATGTAATAGAGAAATCCCAAGGGTATAAAATATTGGAATCTATTATTAGTGGTAACGAAGAATTTGTTTCTAGTTTAAATAAAGTCTTAATTGATATTAGATGTTTTAGGAAAGAACTGTTTTTATTATGCGTTAGAGTATAATCGATTTCCTGTATTCCTAAATCTTATCAACAAAGATGTCCGAAAAAATAAATTTTTTAGTAATTTTATTTGTAACCATTTTTTGTTTTAAAATTTTTAAAAAACTTTGCCAAAAAATTATGTTTAAGTACAAAAAAAAGGTTGATATACTTTCTACGAAAGATAATAAATATCTAAAAGGGAAAATGGAAAAATTTTCGGGCGTTTGCGCGAGTGTTTAGACCAGTCTTGAGACTTGCCCTGGCAAATATGAATTTCTGGACGATGGGAAAATTGCTACAAAGTTAAATTAAAAAAAATCGTGTTAAGTCTACGGTATTAGAAACAAATATTTCACTTTATGGATGTTGAATGAGTTTTCGAAAACCCTGAAAAAAAATATTTTAATGTATATAAATTTATTTTAAATAGTTGATATAAAAAATAAAAAAAAAACCAAATTGACTATCCTAACTTAGAACTGATAGACTCAAGGGAAATTATGGACAATCCAGGAAAATCTAACAATACTTTTTTAGCAGATTTATTTACGAAAAAATTTATTTTTTTTATCTTATTTAGGAAGATTTCTAAAATGTATTGTAGGATTTCTTAAATTAAAAGACAACCAAACTAAAACTTTAGTTTTCTTTTGAATCAAAAGGATGTTCATTCGAGATTTTGATGAATTTATATATTTATTTAGGGTGGCGGTTTTATTTTAACCACTACCCAGATATTTGGAGGATTAGGTCCAAAACCAATTTTAAAAAAAAAAATTCAAGATTTTGTTTTTTTCAAGCTTCCCGGCAATTCTCTTTTACAATTTTTTAATAAATCTGTCGACTATATTTTGGTTTTTTTAAGAGTGTCAAAAAAGCAGCAAAATTCCTTTCTTTCCAGTATTTGTTTAAAAAACTTGGGATGAGATACGAATATGAAACGCCTTGGTTGATGATGACGGGCGGCGAAAAACGAATAACAAAATGATGCAGACATTAAAAATTTAACCTTACCCTTTTTTCCCCCCCCCCCACCCCCCCCCCCCCCCCCCCCCCCCCCCCCCCCTCCCCGAGCCACGAGAAACAAGGATAAAAAAAGGACCCTTCTTGTGCCTGCAATATTACGAAAACTTAGCAAAATGTCTGATTCATAACGGTGGAAGACCCTAAAAGGAACGGACTTGATCAAATATATTTAATATAAACAAACAATAAGAGAAAAGTTTGTAATACATCAATGGAAAAGATTAATTAAGACTAGTAATGTATATATATATATATAATATAATATATATATATATATATATATAGATAAATATAAATATATATATATATATAATAAAAAAATAATATATAATAATATATATTTTACCGTATATAATATATATATATAATATATATATATAGTATATAATATATATAATATAATAATAATATTATAAAAATATAAATATATATAATAATATAAAATATATATAATATAAATATATATATATAATATAATAAATATTATATTATATATATTTAAATATGTTATATATATATATAATCTACATATTTGTACACATTATATATAATATAGAATAATAATTAATTACATAATTTTAAATATTAATATAAATTATAATATATTATAGTATATTAATATATTATATATATAAATATATAAATATAAGTTTATATAAATTATAAATAATATAATATATATAGAATAATAAAATTAGAATTTAATTAAATAAATTATTACCTTTTTTTTTCTTTAATTAAAATGATATTTTTAATATTATAATAAAATATAAATAAATAAAAATACCAAAAACAATAAGAAATTATATTATATAAGCATTGAAAATAAAGTAAGTATATTAAATATGTTTATTACCCAACAAATTATAAATAAATTTATAAAAGTAATTAGGATTTAATTATAATATAATTAATTAAATTGGTCCTTCAAAAGCAGCCAAATAAATAATAAATGAACTACATACATTTACCTTAGTCTGAGCTAAATCAACATAATTGATTAAGGATCTATATAACTTTTTATTTTTTTTTAACAGAAATATATTTTTCAATAAAAGAAATTGAATTATAAAGAAAAATTATATATATTCCATATTTATTATTTTAAAAAAACATATTAATTATCTTCACCCAAATAACATAATATAGATAACCCATAGAGAGACCTAAATAAAATAAGAAATTCCGAAATACACTAATAGATTATAAATAATCCTCAATAAAAAAAAAAATTTAAAAATTAATAATTAAAATGATAAAATCCATGAGGCTTTCATTAAGGAAACTAACAGATAAAAATATAATAGAAATTAAAATATATATATCCTATTGATATTTAAATAATTAGTAAATAATATAAAATAGATAAGGACATAAAGCTTGGGGCTGTCTTCACTAAAAATAAGATATAAGATTTGCTTGGACTAAGAAACTACTGCAATAATATATACATCAATAATTACAATACCTGAATTTTATTAACATTAGCATTTGATTCAGTTATCACAGCAGTTTTCAGGTGTGATATCTGTGAAATTTCTTTCAAAAGTTTTAGCCTCTGCATTGGCAACACCAACATCATTCACAGCCACTACATCTAACGGGATACTCCTCCCATCTGCAAATTTTGCTTTCGACATACCCCGTAATCTGTTCACCATATCTTCATTGATTGTTCTCAACTAGACTCCATTCCCCGTCGTCATTAACCTACTCCGTGGTCCATAACACATTCGAAATGATTATCCCATATCTTTTCTGAATCCTCCCACTTTAACAGTAACTTTTCTTTTCTCTTGAATTAAATATTCTTACCAACATATAATTTTATAATAACATAATTACAATAAATAATAATAATAATCAAATAAATAAATATAATAAATTAATACAATAATTTACAATAAATAATAATCAAATTGTATTATTATTTTATTATTATTATATTAATATATCATAATTATCATTATTAAATGATTATTATTATTATTAAGTTCATTATTATTATTATTATTACTATTATCTTAACTATTATTTATTAATTAATTACAATTATATATTATTATTATTATATTATTAATTAAATTATTAAATTCATTATTATCCGACCATACCAATTAAATTAAAATAACATAATAACAAATATAAGAAATAATACAATCAATAATAATAATAATAAATAATAATAAATAAATACAATTAATACAGAGTAAGCTAATACCACAATGAAGAATAAATAATGATAATGATCATTTACTAAAATGATAATAGAATAAATAAAATAAACACATAATAATAAAAATATAATTAATAATAAATAAATCAATAATAATAAACCATAATAAATAATAAATAATAATCATTTACTAAATTAATTTATTTCTATTAATATTGAATAATAAATAATATAATAATAATAATAATAATAATAATAATATAATAAATAATAATAATAATAATAATAATAATAATAATAATAATAATAATAATAATAATAATAATAATAATAATAATAATAATAATAATAATAATAATAATAATAATAATAATAATAATAATTAAGTAATAATAAATAAAAAATAATAATAAATAATAATAACATAATAATAATAACAAAAATAATAAAAAAATAATAAGATAATATTGACATCAAGTTCAAAGACACGAAACAAACAACTTTTATATTTGAGTTTAAGGTCAAATCATTTAAGAAAAAATTGTTAATTATTTTGTCTTTTTTAAGGAAAACGAACAAATGTTGTAATAAGAAAAAAAACACTTCAAAGAACATTTTTGGCATTAAAGGTTACTTTGAAGATTTAGAAAGGTTGCAGAAACGAATAAATAAGAAGAAAACGAAAAGAAAACAAATAAAAATTAAAATGAAAACAAAATGAAAACACAAAGAAAACTAAAAGATTTCAAGAAGATAACAAGGGGAAAACTTGGTAGAAAGGAAACACATGAAAACTTTAAAAAGGAGTTTTTAAAACAAAAATTAATTTTTATATTATTATAATTATTAAATAATTACTTTGATTATTTAAAGACTTCACAAAAACAAAACAGGAAAAAAAAAAAAAAGGAAAAACAGGAAAAGAAGAAAAGAGAAAAAAAAAGAGAAAAAATGGAAACAAACATTTTTTACAAGATGATATTTGAAATAAAAAATTAATTAAATAATATTATAATTTTATTATTTTATGTTATTATAAATTATTATTAAAGAGGCAAAAGAAACGAAATAAAAAAAAATCGGGAATATAAAAAATTTCAAAGTTGTTGTTAAATAAAAGTTAACTATTAATATATTTTATTCTACACTTTTATTCCTAATTAAGTTATTAAACTGTTATTATTATAAATTATAATAATTTAACTAGCATAACATTTATTATTATTATTATTAATTCAATTATATATTATATATTAAATAATATTAACTATTATTATATTATCTATATATATATTTTAATATTTTTTTCCTTAATTATTATTTTTATTATTATGATTATCCTTATTACCGAATTCTTTGTTATTAAGTTATGTTAATTTTTATATTTTATTTTAATTAATTCTAATTCGTTATTTATTTATTATGGTTTTATATTTTTTTTTGTATTATTCTTATTCATATTTTTAATTATTATATTTATTATTTATTATTACACATTATAAATAATTAAATCAATAACAATTTATTGTAATTAATTATATAATTAATTATAATTAGAAATTGCGTTACTATTACTTATATTATAATTCATATTTTTATCTATTCATTATTATCTATAAGTCCTTGATATATATTATTCCATTCATTAATTACTTATTATAATTATTATTTAATTATATTCCATTATATTATATTAATTATATTCATTATTAATATTATATCATTTATTATTATTATATTTCATCCATATAATTATTCTTATTATTATTAAATTATTCATCTATATATTATTATTTAGAATTCTATGTCAGCTTTGGTTTAATATAGGTTTTACTTTTAGCTTCCAATTCCTTCAGAATTTCTTTCTGATTTTTATTTTAATTTCCTTGAATACATCTAGAAAATAGTTTCAAAGAAAGTAAGAGGCATATTTAAATTTATAAGTCTCGACCGGTTTCGTCCGTAAACGTCGGACATCTTCAAAAAGTTTCGATTCTAACATTTGAATGAATTGTATAATAATAAAAGATTTAAAAATTAAAAAATTAAAATTAGATTTTAGATTTAAAGTTATTTCATATAAAGTTATTAATGAAGAATAGAGTTGAACTTGATGTTAATTCTGCGTTTTAGATGGTTTTAATGTAGTTGCCTTAGCTATTTTCAGTTTTTGAGCTTCACCGTGGAGTGTAAAATTTTGAATGGCTGTGAGATATCAGGTTAGTATGTTTTGTTACTGTTCAGTGAATAAATGTTTCGATAATTTTACTACGGGTATTAAAGCGGGTGTTGGTATGCCCATCGTGTTATCTATAGTCGTGTAACCAATATACGTCGACGTACAGTCAGGAAAATGCGAATTGGTACACGACATCTGGTGATTAACTGGAAAGGTATCCTTAGTAAGAAAGCAGGAAGAAAGTTTTCTTGTTTTTGTGGTATAGTTTAAACGTGATTTTTGTGTTACTTGTAAGATTTAATGTGGGTGTTAATAATGCCGCGTAGACATTTTTTCCTCTTTATCAAGTCTTTTGCAATTGGAAGTTTTAAAATAAAATTTAATGCCTTCAGAGTTATTATTCGTATTGTCCTGTTTATTTATAGAGTGTGCTGATGTGTTTTGTTTCATTATTTTTTCATTTATTTAATAAACAAAACCATCAGCAAACCCCATAAAAAACAGGGACAATACGAATAATAACTCTGAAAGCATTAAATTTTTTTCAAAATTCCAATGCAAAAGACTTTGATATAGAGGAAAAATGCCTACGCGGGCATTATTAACACCCACATTAAATCTACAAAGCCCACACAAAAATCACAGTTAAAACTATACCACAAACATGAAAATTTCTTCCTGCTTTTTTACTAAGGATACCCTTCAGTTAATCACCATGTCGAGTACCAATTCGCATGTCCCGAGTCTGACGGTACGTCGACGTATATTGTTTACACGACTAATAGATTAACAGATGAGGCATATACTAACACCGCTTAAAACCTAGTAAAATATACGAAACAATTTATTCACGTGAACATAACAAAAACAACTTTGTACCTGACTATCTCACAGTCATTCCAAAATATTTACAACTCCTGTTCATGCGAAGCTCAAAAACTGAAAATACGCTGAGGCTTACTACATAAAAATAAAACACCAGAAATTAACATAAAGTTCAACGTATTGTCACTTAAATTAAAATATAAGATTGAAAATAGGAAAATCTAAAACTCTAAATTTTTAAATTTTAATTTTTTAAATCTTTTATATATTAAGTCATTCACAATGTTAGAATCGAAAAACTCTAGCAAAGACAGAGTCGACGTTTACGGACGCAAACACGGTCAGAAGAAGACACTAATAAACTTTAAAATATGCACTACATTAACTTCTTTGCAAAACATAATTTCTAGCAAACTACAGTCTATTAAGAAAATTAAAATAAAAAAATAAGTAAAAGAATTATTAGAGACATTTGGAAAGTTAAAAGACTAAAAACACTGATATGGATGATGATTAGTGTTATTATATATATAAATATTATTATAAGAATTATTATTATTATCTATATTATCTAATATATTAATTAATAATATTATGAATCATTCATTAATTAATTATTATTCATATATTTATTATTATTATATTATATATTATATTAATTATTATTATTAATATATGAATTATATATATTATTTATACAATTATTATATATTATTATTATATTAATTATCATTATTATATCATTTCATATATATAATATAAATTATTATATATATCATTAATTCAATTATATATTATTAATTATTATTTTATTATTATTATTATTACATACTCTATGTTCTAATAATTCTTTAGTTTTCATTATTTCATTATTCATCTTTGTTATTATTGAACTATTTCTTTATCGTTCTTTTTATTATTAAATTAATCATTATTAAATTATATATTATCTATATACTATTTATTAATCATATTATAATATTGTATTATTATTATTTATTATTAATTATTATCTACTTTATTTATATATTATATATATTCCATATACTATATTATATTATTCATTAAGTGAATATATTAATTAAGATAAAAACAGATGTTGAGTAAGAAAAAATACAGAGAAGATTTGTAAAGTCGTTTAAAGTCTCTAAGTTTGCGTTAAAATCTTGAAATTCAAATTAATCTAGTGGCAGCAATAAATTTTCATGAAAAATGTTTAATACCAAATTGGGTACAAAAGTTTTGATCATCCAATAACCCCTAAACCTAAACCAAAATTTAAAAACTAACCTGACCCATCAATAGATGCTAACCTACGTACCGCCATTCCATTGCTACTTAATAAAACTCTTACCATCTTTGTTTACAAATATAATTGTTTTTTTTTTTTTTAATTATTCCTGTGTTTTTTTTTTATTTTAATTATATTTTTATTTTCTATTTATTATATTATATATATATATATATATATATATAATATTATATATAAAATAAATATACATAAGTATATATTAAATTTTATCAATATATATATATAATATATATAATATATAATATATATATATATATTATATAATAATATAATATATATATATTTATCATTAATATATACTATATAATTATATTAATATATGATATATTTATAATATATATATTATATATATTATATATATTTAACTTTCATATAATATCTATAATATATAATATATATATATTAATTAATATAATATATATAAATTAATTATATATTATATAATATCATTAATATTATATATATATATATATATATATAATATATATATTATATAATATATCAAATATATTCTATAATATTAATTTAATAATATTAAGAAATATTATAATAGTATATTATAGATATTAATATATATATATATTATATATATTATATATATAATATATATATATATATATATTAATATATATATATATATATATAATATATATATATATATATATATATATATATATATATATAGAATATATAATATATATATATATATATATTATATATTATATTATATATTATAAATAATATATATATATATAAATATATTATATAATATTAATTATTAATATATTATATATATAATACTATATATATAATATTAAATATATATATATATTATAATAATTAATATATATATATATATATATATATATTAATATAATATATAATATATATATATATATTATATATATTAGTATATATATTATAATATAGTATATATATAAATTATATACTATATTATTTATATATATATATATATATATATAATTATATATATATTATATATAGTATATATAATATATTAATAATATAATTATTATAATAAATATATATATATATATTAATATAATATAATATATATATATTAATAATATATATTATATATATTTATATAATATAATTATATTAACTATATATATATATATTATAATATATATATATATATATATATATATATATATATATATATAATATTAATATAATTAATAATATATATAATAATAATATTATATATATATATAATATAATATATATATTATATATATATATAATTTATTTATAATAATTCAATTAATAATAATAAATATATAATTTTTATTTTGTATAATATTATATATATATATATATATATATATATATATTATATTAATATATATATTTATAATAATATATTTAATTTAATTATATAAATAATAATATATTTATATATATAATATATAATATTATATCATATATTATCAATATATATTCATATAATATATATATATATATATTAATGGATACGATTAATCGGAATTCGTATGAGCAAAGGTATTCGAAGAAACGTTTGAGTATATTATTACAATAAGGTGAGTAATAATCGATAAATAATTACGGTAATCGGCAATAAATAATTATCTATCCGATCTTTAATATAATTGTGAATCAGATCTTCATTTTGTCGTATACAATGTGTATAAAATTAATTTTATATTTACGTAATCTTATTATATGATATTTCTTAAAGGACAATGTTTTGAAGTCTGTCAGTATTGAATTTAATTATAAATATTCTATCTGCGCAAGAATTAACGCACCACGTGATATTACGTCACCAGCCTATGCGCATCTTATACGTATATGAGTCCTAATAAAATATTCATGTATAAAAGTATTTCAGACATTATGGTGAAGCAGTCATTTGGCAATGTTTCGTTAGTCATGTTATGTATATATGAGTGGTTTTAGATAATTAATATTATAAATACCCGTTAACCGTACAGTGATCTAGTTAGATATATTTGCCTATATGTTAAGGCTTTATAATAAATTGGAGCTATTGAAATATAAATGCTATTCTCGGAGTTTCACCTTTCCCACGTATCTCACACAATATCTAATATAAATGTTTGGTATTTATCTTATAATAAAATTGGTTTATTGAGTGAGAATAAATTCAATATATTTATTCTACTGCATAATAAAATTCGTATTAAGTTAGTATGAGTATATTATAAGTAGTATGTACCAACATATTGGACTAAAATTTTGGCCTTTGATTTACCCCACCTGACCTTGACCGACCTATCCTTTTTTAACCCCACTTGACCTTGACCGACCTTGATCCTTTGAGATACTGACCGTCTACACTTTTTAGGTTATGTACGCTTGACAGACAGTTTTGACATTCACATATGTGGCGAGCGATTCCTCTCTCAGTTGCTATTAGGCCAAACTGCTTACATTTTTATATCTCTGCACACTCTCTCCTAATGATTTTTATCTTTGAGTCATACCTCCTAAATCTGCATACCATTACTTCTTCGAAGTTGAAAGCGCAAGAGAGATATCGGCTCAGAAACGAGAGATTGTCGATAAATGTCACAACCTGATGTGACAACGAGCTACAAACCACCCTGATATTTGTGTTCCTAAACCATCCACTGCGTGCCTTCACAAGTCTATGGTCCTCAAATATTGGAAGAATACAACAGTGATAATTATATATTTGATACCTTCTGTAGCCGAGCCTTTAGCCCCAGATTTATTTCAGGATATACAGACCATGAAAACTCGATTGGAGGTCAAATATATGCGCGGCCACGCGCTAACTATTGCTTGTCGAACATATGAGTTGTGTTGTGTAACTATAAGGACTGAAAGTCTCCTCAGTGCCTCTTATGACTCTATGATGTCGAAAGTGGTTGAGCTATCTCCAAATACAACACTCCTCCTGCATGCGCTGCAGAGAGTAGATAGAACACTCGACCGCAATGTGTTTCTTCGTAAGCAATCGCCCCTCGTATATACCTATGACATCTCAAAAGATTGAACTACACGCATCTACCTGAATACAAAAATTCCTCGAGCTTTGAATACCATGCCAAGCTTCCGGGGAGGTTATTCTGTCCGCTAAAAAGTAGAAATGAGCCAACACTATACTAAAATCTATGATCAACAAACACAATTGACAGATATGACATAAGTCCGCCGAACGTCCGCCTTACAACTCTTGAATATATACGTCCATTAAAGGTACCTTATTCAGCATTTGGGTGTTCACTTGCTAGTAAAAATATTATAAGCTCGTACCCCCTTTTATTCCATGGAAAGTTATGAGAATAGACTTAATTCAATAAGAAATATTTGAGGATAATAAGGGATCATATTATATTACACCAAAAAAAATCGGTAAAATTGCACGTAGAACACGGAGAAAATGTTAATGTTATTGCTAATATACATATATAATAGATGTCATGAGCATTATTATTATGAGTAAATACTCTACAAAACCCGATCACCCCAATGCTACATAAGTCGTTTGGCCTCTCTACACCCGCCCGCTACCTCTTTAGTAATTAAAATAGGGAAAAAAAAAATTTTTTTTTTTATATACTAATAACTTAATCTTGACTAAAAATATTGTTCATTTGCGGTATGTAAAGATTTTTGAAATATTGCGATATTATTTTTCAAGTGGTATATCTAAATAAAAATAAAAGTTATAATATAAAACTAATTACTTTCTATTTAGCAAAAGACAAAAATATATCAGAGAATTATATATATAGATAACATATTATTTTCTAAAATTAGTATTTGATTTTGAACAATAACATTAGTATGATATATTATTAATATTATATATATAATATAATATATATATATTAATAATATATATATAATATATTAATAATATATATATAAAATATAATAGTAATATAATATATATATAATATATTATATATATTATTAATATATATATAGTATATATATATATAGTATATATATTATAATATATATAAAGTGATTTTATATAATTCGATATCGGATCCAATCGGCGCGCGATCTCGCCCCTCAGCGTTGCAACTTGGCACCTGCCTATCTCATGGATATCATACAGTATTCCAACTCCCGTCCCCGGCCACTGCGCTGACTCTGGGTAAATTTGGTCGCACACTATCAACAATATTATTATATATATATTATAATTAATATATATTTAATATCATTATATAATATAATACTATTATATTATATATATATATAATTATATATAATTATATTAATATATATTAATATAATATATATATTTATAATATATATATATATATATATATATATATATTATATATATAATATATATATATATATATATATATAATAAATAAATATAATATATTTATATATATATATTATTTATATATATATATATTATTATAATATATATAGTATATATTTTATAAATATTATATATATATAATTATTATATTAATATATTTAATATATTAATATATAAGATATATATATATTATATATATATAATATAGAATATATATATATATAGTATATATATTATTATATATATTATATATTATATATATAATATATATATAATAAATTTATATTAATATATATATATATATATATATATATATATATATATATGGGAAAACATTGAAGAGAATGAATCCGACCCATCAACCTGAATTGCCATACTCCCCTGAGTATATATATATATATATTATATATATATAAATATATATATATATAGATATATATATATATATATTTAATATATTATATATATTATATATATATATATTAATATATATATATATTATATATATATATATAAATATAATAATATATATAAATTATTAAATAATAATTATAATATATATATTATAATATAAATAAATATAATAATATTATATATATATATATATTAATATAGCATTATAATATATACGTTAATATAATATTAAGATATAAATTAAAATAGTATAATATAATATATAAAATATATATATATATATATTATATAATATATATATATATTATTAATATATATTAATATATTATATATATATATTATATATATAAAGTAGTATATATGCTTATATGGTATATATATATATTATACATAAATATATATATAATATATATATATATATTAATATAATAATATGTATATATAATATATTAATATATATAATATTTAATATATATAATATTAATATATATATAAATTAATATAATATAATATAATATTAATATATTATAATATATATATTATATATAATTATATTATTATATATATATATATAATATTATATATATATATATATATTATATATATTAATATAGTATATATATATATAATATATATAAATATATATTAATATAATATATATATATATATATTAATATAATATATTATATATATATATATATATTAGATAGAGAGAGAGAACTATAGAGATGATGAAGAGAGAGAATTTTATGATATCGAGGTCAACTATTTTATTATTTGCCGAGCATGTCTATTTGATTATCATCTACATACGACCTATACTATATATAGAATGAGCTTGATACGTATGAGAGTGCTGCTTCTAAATAATAGCTAGTATATAGAATTTATTTGGCATATACGAAAATTTCACCCAATATGAGATATTAAGATAAATTATATTTATATACGTAAAATAAATAAAAGGTATAAATGACATTGACCTTGAATAAAAATTTTAGAGCTAAATTTACGGATTAAATTTATAGGCTTAGAGCTTAAAACCGTGTAAGACACATGTATACCGGTCGTTTATTTATTGATAAATATTAATATAAATATTTAGATAGAATTATACGGTAATTTATATGCATGAATGGCCTTTTCCAGAAACATCTTAATAAGATCTACCTATATTATTTTATACAGGTATTATACATAATTATACATATAGTAATATATAAATATATATATATATATATATAATTTGTGCCCCAGATGATATTATACTGGGATATATTATTATACCGAACGGTCTAGCTGGTTATAGACTCATCTGTCGAAAAGCGATATGGCATAAATAATTATATTACTTATCTATATTTATAATAAGGTTAATAAAGATGAACCTTTCCCAGATAACATACTTAAACCTCTTATTAGTATATATAAATACGATCTAAAATATATATTCCATATTATTATATTTATACATATTATTATTATTTATTGTTATAACTACATCCAGTTATTTGTCATATTATCGGCTATATTGCCGCCGGTCAGCTGGATTACGACCTTAAGGAAAAAGCTGTCGTTTTTCTATCAAATATATGAATATAAATATATATTATTAGATTGAGTATTGTGCAGTGTAGATATTTATAAAGTACCGTAACTAAAATATAAAATATGTCATAAATGTTAAAAAGTATTATTTGAGACTTCGATAAAGGTATCATAGACCCTCCAATAGAAGAGTAGTATGTTATAACTGGCTAATATTGAATATGGCGCCCGGCCCCTCACGTTAAACTCATGTTAGGTAGTGAGGTGATATATAAAAGCTGAAGAATATCGAAGTCATACAGTATCAGAATGTATTTACTGGAAAAGTGTTAACCTTCTGCTTCAATACCAGAGTCATATTTAGTGGAAAAGTATTATCAGCTTTTGAAAAGTATTATCTTCTTTTGAATATTTAAAAACAGCATATATCTATATAGATATATAAATATATATATATATATATATTATACTATAATTATAAATATATATATTATATATATTATTATTATATATTATATATATATATATTAATAATATACTAATTATATTAATTATTATATATTAATATATTAATTATAATAATTAATATTTAATATATATATAATATTAAATTATATATATAATAAATATAAAATATTAAAATTATATATAATATATATATAATTATAATATATATATATAATATATATATATTATATTAATTATAATATAATATATATAATATATATAATATATATATATTAATATATATATATAATACATATAATATTTATAATATAATATATATATATATATATATTATATTAATATATTAGCCTGGCCCTTATTTTTTGGGTTTGTATATTATAAATATTAAAAAAATATTTTATTTATATATATAGCTCTTCACCCATTAAAATAGTATGATCTCATAACTGTCATTTTTTGATTGAATACATCGAACCACCGATTATTGCATATTTTGTAATTTATATTATATTTCTATCTTTAATTTTCATATATTATATTTATAAATGATAAAATATAACATTATTATATTGGTATTAAGAAAGTGATTTTTGTCACTCAGCTCCAGGTCCCCCCAAAACGGGTATTAGCTGCTCAAAGCAGGGGTTTCACAGATGCTACTCTGTTCTAATATGTATGACCTGGGTATATATATAAAAATATAAATATAATATATAACTACAATATATATATATATATATATATATAGTATATTGAATGAGAGGGTTCCTTTTTACGAAACATCTTAGGGTAAGACCACGTTGACATATGCTCAGTGTACATACTTGCAATATAGGAATATGTAATATTGCTACTCATCTTTATCGTTCAATGAGAGTCGGTTAGTGACGAACTTATTTAATAAGTGCAACTTTGCACGTTCTGCATTATCATATAATTACTCGTTCCAAGCTATCTATTTTATAATTATAGTTGATAATAATTTGGAAACCCTCTATTCTATATCAAACACCGTAGATCTTCATTTTAGAAAAGCTATTAGTCCAGTAATATAGAAAAATATAAGGGTTGAACAGGGGAAGACATAGTTTTTCTCGCAACTGATATAAATCTTCCAGGGTTTTTTATTCTATTTATATGAAAGAAAGCCTGATACTCAAGGTCTTATTCAGATAGGTTCCATCCTCATATCATCTTCACATTTAGAAGCTATGCCAAATCATTGCGCTTTTGACTTACTTCAGGAGGTTACAGCAGTCATCTAAAAGATAAAATCTAGAGTAATAGCGGCCACTAGCTCCTCAGACAAATACCAGAAATGCTTTAACAGTTTGTTTGATGTGTAGCTTTGGAAATTTCTGCATTGGGTAGCTGAAGCAGGGACTTTGTTAAAAAAGTACATAATATTAACAACGTCGAGGAGCTTCTTTGTATGCCTAAACTAGGTATAGTCAAGTATATTATACCTAAGCCTCAATATATTAACTATTAAGTGATATACTCAAAAAATGCATAGCTCCTTGTGAGTGAAGTACCTCATTTACTCTATCACTCATTGACTGTGAGTTTGAATAACTGCTTTACCTTGAATAAACTATAATTAAAAATTTTGAAAGTAATAACTAGGAGATAATATGTAACTCATCCAAACGTTTAGCAGTGAATGCACCAGTTACCTTGGTAGGCCCTGAATATATTTTATACACCACCAGGTGTGAGCAGCATTCTCAAAGAAACTAAAAATTGAAAAGACTCTCAAAACAAGTACTGTACAATAGTATAATAATTACACGAGGTTGTATGTTCTGTGAGCATAATTTTATAATTGGTTTGCAAACTTATACAGTTATTTCAGTTGTCGAATACATATCTTACTGTATAATCAACATAGTCTATACAGACACTATACTTCGGCTAATTTATCCTGCTCAAAAGATGTTAAGATTTATTAAGATTCCTATTACGTGAGCTTGAATTACGTCTTGAATAAAGCAAACTTCAGTCCAGAGCTTTCTCCTCATAGGTGAGATCTCGATATGTGAAAAGCTGCTGATAAAAAACATATTATAAGTTCCTATATATAATTAATATATGATGACGGCAAAGTCAAGATATATACTTAGCAACCGCTGCCAAGTTATCTTTATAGTTACCAAATAAAAACACATTGCCACCACTTCGACGTCCTGTGTTGCTAAGCAGTTGTTGATATTCAAAAGCACATATTGCTTAGTACACACTGTTCTAACCATACTCCTCACTATCTTAGTATTTGTAGCATCAAAATATATTTAATACATGGGCTTTATGTGCTACTAATTTATCATACACTATTTCTCAGTATTAGATTATAAGCTTAGGGTAACATACAAGAAGTTATTAATTAATTCTGAGCCATGAATACGGATGAAATGGAAGGCACGATCACAACATGTTTACTTTCGATGTCAGATACTGTTCAATAACAGTGAGCTTCCCATCCCAGGAATCTGTATAAGTAGCGTTCATTTTGCATGTGAAACTAAACTATCTTTTTTAATTTGTCGAGCATAAATTTGGCTTACTTATTCTATATCTATATATTGAGTCTTGAATACCTAGTAATAGCTATATAGTTTGATTATTACTGTGATCGCGTAGATGATGTGGATCATGCCCTAAGGCTAATAATATTAGACGTATATAGGTTATATACAGTATTACTAGATTACAATTTGTAGGCTTATTATCTTATTATCTGATTACGCCTTAGTATCATAGATCAAGTTGCAGCTGCAATAGAGAAGGTGTATATATAACTATATATTACGTTTAGCTCTTTAGATAACGTACTTTATGATAGGTGTAATAGGTTCTTCCCACTTCATCAAGATATAATTTTCATAGAATAGTAGGCTTACTTATCTACTACTGTTCCTGCATTGTTTCCACTCTATTTATTCATTAGCTTGAAACTCTAAGAAGATATAATGCAAGAATAACCTTTATCTTTAGAAGTTTAGATGTACATATCGCATTATCCATACATCTTAACTCCTTTTCTTACGCATGTTACTATCATTCTATTTTTATACCTTTTGTGTACCATAATTCGTACTCTTTACTTTTGCAACAGATATAGTTACTTATTACCACTAAGATCCTAAAGGTTCTCAACGCCTATTTTCCTTTCTTCTACGACTATTAGCTCAAGGTGAAGAAATTCTTTGTCTTCTTGAAGAATATATTACTTAGTGAGTCGACTATATATATATATATTGTAGCATGAGATATGTCAAAATGGCTGCAAATTATCCAAATTATCCACAAATGTATTTCTTCTTTATATCTTTATCTTGCGCTTGTAGAGTTAGCGTCGATTTTTCTATATTAAGGACTGATTTCAGATACTTTCAAGTTTATGAAATAAAATGAGTGATTACAAGTTTAGCTTTTATATATTATAGGCATATGATGTTTCGGGTCACTATTACATGGAATTCAGTTACCTATTTATACATTAACCACATAAAATAAGGAGCTAAATTAAGATCTCTGATTAAGTCTTTGTTGCAGTAATTATTCGTTCGTAATACGTCTTACTTTTTCTATCAATACAATTAGAACGCTATACTATAAGAAATCACACTCACTTAAAGTACATGTCTACAGATTGGATTGGTAGCTTTACCTACCAATGATAATAATTTACTTGACAATGAAATCTAATGATAATAAAGTTAATTATCTTATTACTACGTATATAGTATTAAACAGATTCGCCTTATCATGAGCCTTTTGTCTCTAGTTAATAACTATATATTAATAAGGCAGCTATAAATTAAATAAAATATACAATATATAAATATAATATTATACCTGTAAAGAGAAAAAGATTGATTTATTATTGAAACACACTCAAACACCGTATAACTAAATAATATTCGAGAATATTATATAAAAAAGTTTGAAATTTTGTAAGTGATATGTTGAAACCATAAATCAAATTTTAATAGTGACTATTCCGGATATTTAAGCACGTGTATCAGGTTTAGAGGAGAGTGAACTACTAGTGTAAAATAAAATTAGAATGAAACTTCTCTCGATTTTATATATAGAATAAAACATTATTAAGTAGCACTAAAATTGGTAAGCTCTACAAGCTGACTACTCAACCTCACTCACAGAGTTCATATACTTCATACCACTGACACTGAGCCAATCTTGTGGATGGCTGGAGTATAACATACCCTCTAAACATTATATCAGAATGTCTGAAATTTTTATGTGATATAGGGAGGTTTTATACCCTAAATAGATGGTATCCTGAATTTGAGTAATGGTGAGTAAGATATAATAAAATATAAACTAATTTTCATATATTTCAATAAATAATAATAAGTGAGATCACTAGTTATATAAATATTAATATATTTAATATTATATATATATATAATATATAATTATATTTAATATTCTTCTATACCTGAGCTATTGCGATGTTAAAAAATATATTTTAATTATTATATATTATATATTATATTTATATATTAATATATATATATATATATATATATATATATAATATATTAATATATATATAATATTATATAATTAATATATATATATATAATATTAATATATATATATATATATAATATATATATAATATATATAATAAACCATGCTAAGATATAATTAAAATAGGTTATATTATAAATATATTCGATTAGGTACTGTACTTCTTAATATCTAACGGGCTAAAAAATTAATACCGAATAATAATCTATTGGTAGAAGAATATCAAACGTCAAAAACACATAAATTTATGAGTTCCTACTAAGTGACCGTTCTGTAAATTTGAGAAAGTACAATTTAATTTTGTACTGTGACTTAGCTAGAGAGTTTTATCACATTAATTTAAGGATTTACGGGTTTTAGATGAAAGTCTTGATAAGATATAGTTTTGTGTGTGAAACTTACTAAAAAATTTCTTTTACTATGTCTCAGCTTTAATACTTATGTAGTTTTATAGTTTATTATTTTTTAGAGTTATTGGTGCCTGTTACTCAGTACTTAATATTATATAACATTTGGCTTTTATATAGTACTATTTAGTTTAGTATCTATTTTTTTGTTATTTTGGTATATTAGTATTCTTTGAGTTTATTGAGTTTCTTTTGAGAAGGTTTTTGGGATACAGTATATTTGTACTGTATAATTAAATTCCTTAACAACAATCTACGGTAAATGGAAAAAAGTATTGGAATGTATACATTTTTGCCCTACGATTAAACTGCAAAATAAAAATAGTTATATGAGATTTATATATATATATATATATAGATATATAAATATTTCAATATGGGTCGAGGGGTACGTGGAGTGAATATATTATGGAGGAAAGTTAGCCACCCTAGTATGATATGGAAAAATGATCCTATTTAATTAATTAAACCGATAAAATTATATAATAATATATATATACCCTAATAATTAGTATAGTTATATTAAGATTTGTTATCTCTTAAGTTATCGTTTATCGTAAATTTAACAGAATATTTTTATTCAAAGCTCTTCAAAATTAAAAAAATATGATTAAGTTGTTCAAATTTATTGTTACGTTCTATAATATTTTATTTTCATCTTTTTTAAAAATTAATTTTTACGTTTCTTGCAATTATTTTCTTAATGCTAAGCATATTTAAAACATAAACGTTTGAACATTTTTTATAAGAAAAAATCAGCTTTTCAATGGCCCTAAAGCGGAATATAAACTTTTTTTTTATATTTATGATACATTATATTCCGTGATGATTGAGCACCTGTAATGCTATTTATAAGACTTATTTTAATGCGTGTAAATAGAATTTTTTCTGAAATCTTGGACCCGTAGCTTGTACAATCCCATACTAGAACCCTAAAACAAAGGTGAGTTAAAAAATATACAGTTGTGTTAGTCCTAATGGTAAAAAAATTGGTTTTAATTTAGGATACATTTTGACTTATTAGGTTTTATTGTACTTTATTTATATAAATATCCAAAAAACTTTAATACTCGATTAAAACATTAAAAAAAGCAATTTTTTATTTTATTTTTATATTTTGATTGTATAAAAGATTCTAAATCAATTCTTCATTATATTATCCGAAGATCAATTATTCCATTATATAATCCTATTTCCACTTTAAGATTATTCTGGGCAATCAGCTTTAATCATCAACAGTAATTTTGATAATCAACTTTTATAAATTTAATAATATTTCGTACGGATTATCTGTAATCAAGGAATTATATAATTAATTCTATCATCTATGCATCTATAAGCCTCATTTGAACGCTTGACTGTCTATTTATGTTTATAACTACATTTAATATTATAAACTATACTTAACATTAATTATTATAAACTAATATATTTAAATATTAAAAACTATAAAAGTAATTAATATTGTTAAATCTATAATTTTAATAATGATTTTATAAAAATCAATCAATTCATTCGATAAAGATACATCTTTAAGAGGACGAGATACCATCCAAGGACATCTAACATGCACTAACTCTTCTTGACATGTTAGAGTACAATATTAATATACAGTATATATACATTTTCTGAAATGCGGGTAGGTCTATACTAATTGCAACACAATGAGTCCCAATCATATTAAGTCCATAGTATGTTATAGATCATTAACAAAATTATTATATATATAAATCATTGTTAGATAACAATAAAAAACTTTAAGTACAGTTTTTTTTAAGCCTTATATAATATTTATCACCCACATTTGAGATTTCATCTATTTAAGGAGTCGACAAATAAAGGGAAACCCTCTTTTCCTTAAATATCTAGATTTACAGTTAACGTAATATATACACTATTATATATTAAACGTGTTACTAAATTCAAACCGCTTATTATATGCTATATTTAAAATTCATATTTTAATATTTGTAAGTTTGCATTTTTACAATTAAAATAAAAAAGAAACAAATATAATCAATATTCTTCCATTTCCGTAATTTAGGAGTAACATTATAATTAATATATATTATTATGATATAATAATAATATATATTATATATAAGTATATATATATATATATATAATTATATATATTAATAATATTAATAATTATATATAATATATAATATATTAAATATTATATATATATATAATAATATATTAATATATATATATTATATATATATATATATAACATTAATATTAATATATATTATATATATATATAATATATATAAATTATATTATATTAATATATATATATTATATAGATTTTATACGTTAGTGAGTATTGATAAATATATTTATATTATATATTAATATATAATATATATTTTATTATTATATATCTGTGGATGCACCTGAGCCTACGCTTGAGTGACATGAGTACTGTGGCATCCACGACCACTAATATTTTACACGAATATCTCACGAGCATTATGTATCATTTAATGTGAATTTGATTTTCAGAAAATGTGTTATCACCGGATGTTGGAGCTCATATTAGAGTGGCATATAGATAACTAATTATTAGTGTTGATTTATATGTGAGTAAATTGAGGTAAATAAATGAATAGAGTGATAGAATTATTAGAATTGATTAATGATGTTATTAGTAAGGTGAGCGTGAAGGAGGGGTATAGATATTCTATCCGATATATCTAACTATATTTATTGAGTGATTATTGCTCAGGATAAGGTATTGAGTATATATAGACTGGACAGAGGTGAACGGTGAGGGATAAAGGACGTGAGGATAGAAAAAGAGAGAGTGGAGTGATAAAGGTATGTTAGAAAAATATATTGGTAGAGTGAGAGATTAGATTATGTTAAGAGTGAGTGAGGAGTTTATAGCGAGAGGTATTGGAGGACAGGATGGAGTAAACCGTGATGCTGTATGGCACTTGGGAATTGCTGGATGGTCTGTTTCTCACCTCCGTGCGATTTGGCCGCGCGAAGACTGAGTTGAAGAGATTTAGAGAGGCTCCCAGTATGTGAAGAGGCTGGAAGGCGTATGTGGTGAAAGCTGATGACAATCGATAAACAAGCATGCGGCGGGAAAGACGAGACCAGAAAGGAGACGCGAGTGAAATAGGAGTGGAGAAGAACATAGGACAAACGTGATCGGAAGAAGAAAGCCCAGCCCTTACCGCCCCCTCTGTACCATTAATTAGGCGAGAGCTGCGGTCTGAGCGAGGTGACAAGAAGAGAGAGTGCGCAAACAAGGCCAGTACTGATAGACTGTGAAAATGGTTGCGGAAGTAGGGGAGAAAGTATAGTGCTGATGGGGAGCGAAAGGAGCGAACGGTACAGCTCACATGATGTGGTAGAAGAGTGCGGACGCCAAAAGAAGGTGACCGTAGAGTGGTTCGAGTACCGCGAGGCACAGGTGGAAAGCGCGAAGCGAACAAACCCGCACATGACAAAACCTGCGCCATGCCTCTCCAGAATACAAATGGCATCGCATCTGTGCTGCAAGACACTCGACCATATAATCTCGAAAATCTGTCGTCTGGCCTTCAGACATTAGTACAAGTTCAACGCGACACTGGTATCAACATGCGCACGTTCACAATTAATATCAAGAATCACGGCCAGAGAGCCGGAGGTCTTGTTTCAGCGAGACGACACTCTACCAGGCGGTAGTACATCCGGAGTTGTCGTAGGAGCCAGAGAGCTGAGCTGAGTACTATCTTCATCATCACTGCCGAACGATGGAGGAAATACCAAGCGACACAGTTGCAACGAACAGTGAGCGTTGTTCGATGTGATGTCTCTCATTTACCTTTTCTTACGATCGGAGCCAACTACCTACTTTGTATCTAAATGTGAACGGTGTGCGGTTCCTGCGTGCTGTTAATGCAATTCTTGGCTAGTCAACACCTAGCACACCACACCGCATTAGAGATTGTGAGGATCGCGAAACGAAGTGTATTAGGGTAAGGGAGGGGGAGAATGAAATTAACTAAAATGTAAATGAATATAATTATATTAGGCGTGAATAAATAGGAAAAAAAAGTGAGGAAGTCCGTCAGAGGTCTGGATTAAGTAGTTAGTGAGATATGGTAAAATGTATGCATGATATATAATATAATGAGTATATATTAGGTGAATAAGATGGTATAAGGAATGGCTGCATAAGTAGTTATATAACATATATTAATGGTTGGTAAGGATATGGTGAGTATGAGACTACACTAGAGGAGCGAGTTCTGTATAGAGAAGGAGATGGATTAATAGTTATTAGTATATTCCCCTGTATAGTATAAGGGGAAAAGGTGATATATATATATTATAGATATAGATATATTTTTATT
Source organism: Trachelipus rathkii (assembly GCA_015478945.1). NCBI lineage: Eukaryota > Metazoa > Arthropoda > Malacostraca > Isopoda > Trachelipodidae > Trachelipus > Trachelipus rathkii. The sequence goes on along the minus strand of JABUQX010124175.1, from coordinate 17,468 downwards.
GATATAAATATATATAGATATAGGTATATATCGTCTTTTAAGTGTGGTAGGGAAAGTGTACGTAGTATATAAAAGGAATACTGATTGAGAGTGAGTATTAAGTGAATAGGTTATTTAATCATGAAGGGTAGATGAAATATAGGGAAGAACAAGGAGGATATTTTTAGGTAGAGGGTAATATAGATGAGTGTGTTGGAGACCAAGTTAGTTACCACACTAAAGATTGACCTTATGTGTGTGAGTGAGTAAAAAGTATTGAAGATGAGTGAAAGGTGAGAATTAATAATGTATAGGTAATGTTATTTATTTATTAGATATTTAGAGAAGCATATGATAGAGGAATAATATGCGAGGTGAGTGTATACTAGAGTGCTTCGAGTTTTCCTCGCGTTGTTGCAGATGAGAGTGAGAAAATAGACATATCTGTTCCTTAACGTATCTCATCGGGATAGCGTGAGAGCGGGAGTAAAATATTTGAAGAGAGAAAGTATTGGTATATATAGATGACTTTTTTAATCAATTGAGAACTTAAGAATAGGTGAGGAGAAAATACGTTGTCGTTGACGAAGTGCGCGTTGAATGCTGCACTCGAAAGATTGATTTGGAAATTATAAGGAAAATCGTTTATATATAAAAAGAGAAATGGGTTCGCTTCGTAAAGTTTGGTTTATTGACGGTGTGTGAGATATGTAATGCGTTATGGGAGAGCGTCAATTGTTCGAAATGAGTACAGGCCTTCAAGCACTGCCCTATTTCATATTTAGTTTATGGGAGTACATGTAGAGTTATATGCAGAGGTAAATTGATAGTTAGTATAGGTAGTAGGTGGAGTGAAGGCGTATATAGAGGTATGTAGAATGTAATAATGGTAATATAGGGTATATGATAGAAAGCGGAATAGTGATACTTAATTAGATATATTGATTACATGTTATTACCGAGGATTATAGATCATACTGCTTATATATCCTTAAGTATGAGCAGATAAGAATCAGTGAGCCGGAAGGGATCTAGATATATTTATTATTTATGTTATAATTATTATTGATTGTAGTAGGGAGTTTTGAGAGAGTGTAGTTAGTGTGAACTTAATTAAATGGTGATCTTATAATAATAAATAATTCACAGTGTAAAGAGTAAAGTAGTTAATTGTGATTTATGTAAATTGAATAGTGAGTAGTGTATATATGAATGATTGAGTGGGAAATGGTATGTATCCCTTGTGATCCTCAAAGGAGTATGAGGAGTGTTAAGGGTGTGTAACCCGAGCAGCGAGCACGAACAGAAAAGTAATAGAAAGAATTATGACGAGCGAATTATGCGAAAAAAAATGCACATGGCACTATACACGACGTCACACATTGTTATATTCTCATAATAGTTGTTAAGGAAATGCGCAGTTTGTGGCAGGTGATCTAGAAGAGAAAAGATCCACCCTGAGGGGCTTTCGAGAGGGACTTAGTCTATGAAGGAGGCAGTTACCCTCACATAGTGAGACTATAGTAGAATCATCTGTCGACAAGGAATGAGGGCCTTTGAGTGTTCGTGAGAGGAGGTTTACATCTCACGAACTGAGAAAGCGGAAAACGCCATAGTCAAACCCCGAGGTCAAAGCTCTCAAGCATAATAGCTATAATGATCTTCTGCCAGAAATTTCGATGTACCCAGCGCGCGGTTTATGTATACACGGCGTTCTGCTCTCGCTCATAGACCAGTAACGTCACGATGTACTCTCTGACCATGCGTCTATCTCCTTTGACCGACATTGCAATAGCGCTATGGAACTTAATTTCTTGCGGATGCGTCGCCGAGCCGGTCGAGTTTCCGTAGAGCACATCACCACGTATTTAAGCCATATGCGCGGATGGTGTAACCAAAGAGGCGAGGTTACGATCATCACACTCTTAGTGCCAATGACAAACGCGAGTCGTCGAATGGTACGGTACGTATAGGCGTTGATATTGCTGCTAGGCAATATTGGATGTACTCCTTTTCTCTATCACCACACAACCCCTCTAATACGTTTCATTCCTCAGGTTGTTGAGTGTGCAAAAGTAGCTCGAGAACCGGACAACTGCTTAAAACAGCATCCGCCGTAATGAATTGGTCCCATTCTCTAGAGTGAAACACATGGTATAATGAGCTTAGTGTGAAGCCAGTGAGAATCGTGGTTAATAAAAACGCTCTTTGGTATTGCAGCGAGCAGCCGAGGAGGTGCATCAGCGTAAGCGATGAGGTACATGTGAACACATGGTAGACCACAACACACGTGTAGCGATTGGCAAGGACTGCCTAGTAATGGTCAGACTAATACAACGAGACTATAGATCCGTAGGTGACAAGGTGGTGTACCAAAGGGATGGGCGGTAGGAAAAGCGAGACGGAGCTACCTTCCTTACCATGGTCAGACGCAAACGTGTTCTTATTAGCATTTCGGTCGCGAGTACAGTACACGTCTCTGTGTTGGCATCCGAGGTGAGCGAAGGTGAATGATTGCCTAATATAGAACTCAGAGGAGCGAGCGCGAGTCCATAGTTGACTCACCAGTGCGGCGAATCGATTAGATGCACTCGCACCATGAGGTGAGCATGGCCCTAGTTACACCGCACACCTCAACCCCTAGACTTCCAAGCGGTAATCCAGATGTTGAGCTTTATCAAATCCCATACTAACTACACATCATATAGATAACCAAATAATAATCACCCATCTATCAAATCTAATCTCTATCAAAATTATTTTCATGATAAAAAGATAGTATTTGCATTTACTCAAGGACAAATTTAATTATGTTGCCACGTTATATATTCTTATCCTGATGAATAAAGAATGTAAAATGAATAATATATAATACCTGTAAATGTTAACACTTTTACACTTGTCATTAATGTACTTTAAAACTGAGATATAACTATCTATATATAATTATAGTATACTCTAGGAAGATAATTCGTTATCTATTATATAGTTCTAGGTAGTCTCAATAATAACTTTAATTCGATTTCATTTACAGAAATCACTTGAAGCCATACTTATAGTGAGTGAGTGATATAAAAAGTGTGAAACTATTGTGAATATAATGCTTATAATAATACCTATATTCCGATGACACGTCCAAAGTCACGATGCAGTCTGAGTTATTCACTTTACTTAAAATAGCGCATATAAAAACTTTAACTATTACTGTATAGAGCCCAGTCCATGCAGAGTCCCCAACTTGTGTATATGAATCTTTATCCTGCTACATAGCAATGTATATTTAATTATATATCCGATACGAGAAAGTAACATTTATTAATGGGCATACATAAAGTATTTGAAATAATAATAATGATTGATAAATTATATGTACTGAATCAAAAGATATAGAATAGAGCGTATTTCTTATTAAAATAAATTTGATAAATGGTAAAGTTATACTAATATATCATATTATTTCATAAATAATGTTATAATATTATTAAAATTATTTATTCTTACATTAAATTAGCTTTAACGGTTTCAATCCAATAAAGCTCTACTTATTTTCTGATATCAATAACCTATACACATCGAGACACATCACGCGTACACAACTTAATATACACACAATAATATATTATATATAATAATTATATAATAATTATATTTATATATAATATAATATATTAAATAATTATAATATATATTATAATACTATATATATATTAATATTAATATTATTATATTATTATATAATAAAATATATATATATATATATATATATATAATATATAGTAATATTTAATATATTAATATAATTATTATATATATATATATATATAATATATAATATTAATATATATAATATATATAATAGATATATATTTATTAATATATATATATATTATATATATATATTAATAAATATATATATATATATATATTAATATAATATATATATATATATATAAGTATATGATATTATTATATATGATATTAAATAGTATATAATATTAATTTAATATATTTATATTAATATATATATATAATATATATATTGTATATAATATATATATATATTAATATAATAATATATATATATAATATTATAAATATAATTATATTATATATATATATTAATTTATATATTAAATATATATTAATTAATATTATATATATAATATATAATTAATATACTATATTAAATATATATATGAATATACACTATATATATATATATTACAGTATATATATTTATATATATAATGAGTATGAGTGTGTGTGTGTGAGTAAATAATGCTAAATGCAAAAATATATGCAAACTTACACCAATATTTTATTATAACGAGCTCGTACGCCTGATATTATATATTAATAATATATCTATTGTATTAATATGATAAATATATATATATTATAATATATATATATATATTAAATATATAGTATAATATAAATTATATGTATATATATATATATATATATATTATATATATATATTATAATATATAATATATATATTAATATATATATATATAATTCATATATAATTATATATAATATTAATAATATTATTATTATAATATATATAATATATTAATATATTACTAATTTATATTTAATTATATATATACTTATATATATAAATATATATAATTTTATATAATATAAAAGATTTAATCAAGTTTGTAGTGAGAGTAAGTGAAATTAATTATATTATATATAATAATATTATATATATATATTATATATATTATAATATATATATATATAATATAAGTCATTAAGTCTGGAATGTATATATATATTATATATATATATATTATAATATATTATTATATATATATATATAATATATATTATTATATATATATGTGATAGAATGGAAATGTTGCAGAAGGAAGGTATAGGGATGGAGGAATGGCTGTATAGATATATATATTAAATATTTGATTGAGGAGGTAAGGTAGGTTAGATGACGTACCACAGGATTGAGGAGGATAGAGT